>CANNZV010000603.1:277579-322782 GCA_947561585.1 Caprella mutica
ATACCTTTAATCATAAAGAAGATTGCAGCACTTAACATTGCAGCAGCTGGTACTGTAATAATCCAAGCAGCTACGATTTTCTTAACTGCATCTCTTTTTACATATTTTGTACTTTTTGCTTCTTTTACATCTTTTTTCTCTTGTTTAACAACTTCTTGCTTTTCTTCTATACCTTTGTATAATTCAACAATTCTTACATAATCAGACTTAGATTTTTTCTCAACTGTTTCTAATTCATCTAACTCAGTTGTCATAGAATCAAGCTCTTTTTTTATGCTTTTTAAACTTTTTTCTTAATTGTTGAACAGCTCTTGTTTCATGATTATCTAAATACTCTCTTAAGAAACCAACACCAAAAACACCACCAACTGCAATATGAGTTGAAGATACAGGAAGTCCTAATTGAGAAGCAATAATAACAGTAATAGCAGCAGCCATAGCAATAGAAAAAGCTCTCATCTGATCAAGCTCAGTAATTTCTGAACCAACTGTTTTAATAAGTTTAGGACCAAATAAAGCAAGACCTACAGCAATACCAAGAGCACCAACAGCCATAACCCATAAAGGAATATCTACTTTAGAGTTAATTCCATTACTCATAATGGCATCATTAATAGCTGCTAATGGCCCAATTGCATTTGCAACATCATTTGCACCATGAGCAAAAGAAAGAAGTGCAGCTGCAAAAATTAAAGGAATAGTAAATAAGCTATTAACTGATTCTCTATCATTAGATAGTTTATCTGCTGATTTTGCAATCAGTGGTTTTACTACAAAATAAATAATAGCAGCAATAATCAAACCAATAATTGAAGCTGTAATAAAATCTAATTTGATGATTTTTTTAATTCCTTTTAGAATTAAATAAGTAGAAAATGCCCAAGTCATAATGGCAATTAAATAAGGAACAACACCTTTAGCAGAATTAATCATATCTTTTTTGAAGACTATTTTGGTTTTAATCAAGTATAAGAACCCAGCTGCAATTATACCTCCAAGAACAGGAGAGATAACCCATGAAGCAGCAATCTTACCCATTGTTCCCCAAGAAACAATAGCAAAACCAGCAGCAGCAATACCAGCACCCATAACTCCACCAACAATAGAGTGAGTAGTCGATACAGGAGCTCCAACAGAAGTAGCAAAGTTAAGCCATAAAGCAGCAGATAACAATGCAGCTGTCATTGCCCAGATAAAAATTTGAGGATCAGCAATTAAAGCAGGATCGATAATTCCTTTTTTAATCGTCTTTACAACATCACCACCAGCAATAAATGCTCCCATTGCTTCAAAAATAGCAGCTATTACAATAGCCCACATTAAAGTAAGTGCTTTAGAACCAACAGCAGGTCCAACATTGTTTGCAACATCATTTGCACCAATATTCATAGCCATATATGCACCAAATACTGCACCAATAATCAAGAATGTATTATTAGGAACATCCCCATGAGATGTGTAAGACCATAAGAATACTAATGCTACGAATAGCAATGCCAATGAAACTTTTGCAAAACCAGGAAGTGTTTTATCTGTAGCTATGTCAAGCTTGTTATATGTTTTAATGTCCAATGTAACCCTTTTAGTAACCATTTTGTAACTTAAATTTACTAATATTTTAATGGATAGTTCCTTACTTATCATTTAAGAAAACTTAAAGTTATTATGACTAAAATACCTATATTACAACATATCTCTATATTATATTCCTGATTTTTTTTCAAATTTCTTTAAAAAATTTATTTCTCAATGTTACATTAGATTTGACAAATTTTTTTTATTTATATATAATAGTCATATAATATAGATAAAACACATAAAGGAGATAAAATGAAAGTTACAATTCTTTCTAAGAAAGATCTTCCAAATATTGAAAAAATACAAGACGAGTTTGATATTTTTTAGAGTAGTAAAAGTAAAAACTAGAGAAAAGCTTGATATGATTGAGTTTTTTAATAAAGATGGTGTATTTAGAGGATTTGGTAAAGATACAAAAGCAGCTTATAAAAAAGCTAAGAAAGCTTTAAAAAGCTATTATAATTAATAAAAGAAGAGATTAATCTCTTCTTCTATTTCTGCTTCCACCACTTGAGTTTCCGCCTCTAGGACCTCTTGAGTCTCTATTTCTAGAATCTCTTCTTCCATTGTTTCCACCTCTTGAACCATTTCTTGATCCACCTCTGTGTCCACCTCTAGAGTTTCTATTTCCGCCTCTTCTATCAGAACCGCTACTATTTTTAGCTCTTTCAATTAATCTTTCAATATCATTTTCTGATTTACCTATCTTATTGTTACCTTTAACATAAGTAGATTCAGAAATCATTGAAGCTAATTTAAATGCAATAGTTGAAATATCAAACTCTTCTTTTAAGTCTTCAACAAGTTGTAAAGCGTGATCTTTAACATCTTGATTTGTAATCTTTTGTTTTAAATCAGTAACTTTTTTCTCTTTTACAGAAGAGATATTAGGAACTTGTTTTGCTTCAAGTTTAGAACCTGTAGTTTTTTCAATTTTTTTAAGCATTCTAAATTCGTGTGGAGTAACAATTGAAACTGCCATACCTTCTTTTCCTGCTCTACCAGTTCTACCAATTCTATGTACATAAGACTCAGAATCAAATGGTAAATGGTAATTAAATACGTGAGTTACATCACTTACATCAAGTCCTCTTGCTGCAACATCTGTTGCAATTAAGATTTCTAATTTAGATGTTTTAAAAGCTCTAATAGCTTCTTCTCTTTGTCTTTGCTCCATATCACCATGAAGACCCTTAGCCATGTATCCTAAAGATACTAAAAATGTAGATAATCTATCAACTTCTTTTTTTGTTCTACAAAAAATGATTGATTTATCTGGGTTTTTAAAATCAAATAGTCTGATTAAAGCATCATCTCTTTCATGCTCATCAACTACATAATATGTTTGAGTAATTTTTGAGTTAGTTACTTCTTTCTTTGTAATTGTAATAAACTCAGGCTCAACTAAAATCGTTTTAGCTAGATTTTTAATCGCCGTAGGCATTGTTGCAGAGAAAAGAACTGTTTGTCTAGCATCTGGCATAAAAGTGAAAATCTCTTTAATGTCATCTAGGAATCCCATATCTAACATCTCATCAGCTTCGTCTAAAACTACATAAGATGGTTTAATATTTATTTTCTTGTCTCTTAATAAATCTAAAAATCTACCTGGTGTTGCAATAAGAACACTTGCATTTGAAATGTTCTTTAATTGTCTTGAATATGATTGTCCACCATAAACAGTTGCTGTATTAATACCTAAAAATTTTCCAAACCTAAAAATTTCATCAGAAACTTGCATTGCAAGCTCTCTTGTTGGAACTATTATAACTGCTTCAACCGAACCATCACACTTCATCATATTTAATATTGGAAGACCAAATGCAGCTGTTTTTCCAGTACCAGTTTGAGCTTGTCCTACAATATCCTTACCGCTTAAAACAACAGGAATTGCTTTCTCTTGAATAGGACTTGGCTCTTGAAATCCAGCACTGTCTATCGCCTTTTGTAAATCTTCTTTTAAATTAAATTCGTTAAATGTCATTCGTTACCTTAGTATAATTTGTAAAATTGATACACAGGATTATATAGTTATCTTCTCAATAAAATTTAACATAAACATTTGTACAAATATGTTGTTTTTTTGTGAGTAAGTCAGTTTATTATAATATTCTTTTCGTACAAAAGAATTAATAGGGTATATAAAATGTGTATAATTTGAATTCATTATACTTAATTTTATATAAATTTAAGCTTTAAGAGTAAAAGAGGCTAAATTAGCCTCTTTTTATTATAAGTCTTCTAGGCTTTTATAACCTTCAAGATATTTAGTATCATAGTTATTTGAGATAAAGTCTTCATTTTCCATCATTTTTTGGTGGAAAGGAATAGTTGTTTTAATTCCTTCTACTTCAAACTCATTTAAAGCTCTTTTCATAATATTAATAGCTTTATTTCTATCTCTTCCCCAAACAATTAGTTTACCAATCATTGAGTCATAGTATGGTGGTACTACATAACCAGCATATACATGAGAATCAACTCTTACGTTTCTTCCACCTGGAACAAACCATTGTTTTACTTTTCCAGGACAAGGTAAGAATGAGTTTGGATCCTCAGCAGTAATTCTAACTTCTATAGCATGACCTCTAAATTTGATTTTTTCTTGAGGAGGTAGTTCTTCACCTTCTGCAACTTTAATCATTAATTCAATAATGTCAATTCCTGATACCATTTCAGATACAGGGTGTTCAACTTGAAGTCTAGTATTCATTTCCATAAAGTAAATGTTTTGTTTATCATCTGCTAAGAATTCAAAAGTACCAGCACCTTCATACTTTAAGTATTTAGTAGCTTTTACAGCAACATCATGTAAATGAGCTCTTGTTTCATCATTTAATAAAATTGCAGGTGACTCTTCGATAACTTTTTGGTGTCTTCTTTGTAATGAACAATCTCTCTCACCAATGTGAATAGCATTTCCATGAGAATCTCCAACAACCTGAACTTCAATATGTCTTGGGTTGTTAATAAATCTCTCTAGGTACATTGTACCATCACCAAAGGCAGCTAATGCTTCAGAAGATGCAGCCATGAATAATTGGTCGAATTCAGACTCATCCATAATAAGTCTCATTCCTCTTCCACCACCACCAGCAGATGCTTTAGCCATGATAGGATAACCGATTTCTTCTGCTGTTTTTCTAGCTTCTTCAAGTGTATGAACTGCACCATCAGAACCAGGAACAACAGGAACACCAGCTCTAATCATCTCTTCTTTTGCTTTAGATTTATCAGCCATTTTTTCCATTACATCAGTAGAAGGACCAATAAATTTAATACCATGAAGTTTACAAATTTCTACAAAGTCTTGGTTTTCAGATAAGAAACCATAACCAGGGAAAATTGCATCACATCCAGTCATTTCTGCTGCTGTAATAATTGCAGGAATGTTTAAATATGAATCAGATGACTTAGCGCCACCAATACATACTGCTTCATCTGCATGCTTTAAATAAGAAGCATTTTTATCTCCAGCAGAGTAAACAGCAACAGACTTTTTACCCATCTCTCTAATAGTTCTAATAGCTCTTTGAACTATTTCACCTCTATTAGCGATTAATATTTTTTTAATTTCTGCCATAATTAGCTCTTATTATAGTTTTTCAACAACATAAATTGGCATATCATATTCAACAGGGTCACCGTCTTTTACTAATGCTTCAACAATTTTACAATCAAACTCTGCTTCAACTTCATTCATAATCTTCATTGCTTCTAAGATACATAAAGTTTGACCTTTTTTAACAGTATCTCCAACTTTTACAAATGCTGGTGCTTCAGGAGATGGAGAAGCGTAGAAAGTTCCTACCATTGGTGATTTAATGCTTTCACCTGCTGTACTTGCAGCTGGTGCTTCTGATGCAGTTGGTGCAGCAGCAGCTACAGGAGCCGCAGCTGGTGCTACAGTTTGAGTATAAACTGGCTCACTTGAAGTAACAACAGTACCTGATTCAAAACCTTTTTGCATAGCAATTTCAAACTCACCTTCTTTTACTTTAAGTTTGTTAAGTTCACTCTTATCAAATACTCTTATTAATTCTTTTATTTCTTTAAAATCCATAATCAGCCTTTTAATTCGTCAAATTTTTAAGATATATTATCAAAAATTAGATTATAACTAAATTTTTAACATATAATAAAAGCTTCCTTTAAGGAAAAAACTAATTTTTTTTATAAATTTAATATTATTCAATTAAATTTGCTATAATTTCAAAAAATTTTATAGGAATAAAATGCTTAATGATCAAACATTTATAAACATAGCACATGAAATTGCAAGTGCTTCAAAATGTGTATCTAAACAAGTTGGTGCAGTTATTGTAAAAGATGGAAGAATTTTATCAACTGGTTACAATGGTACTCCATCAGGATATACAAACTGTAGTGACCACTGGAAAGGTGAATATACTAAAGATCATCATGATTGGTCTAAGACATATGAGATACATGCTGAGATGAATGCTCTTATTTGGGCAGCAAGAAAAGGTATTAGTATTGAAGATGCTACTATTTATGTAACTTTAGAGCCATGTAGTGAATGTTCTAAGAATCTAATTGCAGCAGGTATTAAAAGAATAGTTTATGATAGAGCTTATGAGCATACTAACTCAGAAGTTGTATCAAAGTTTATAAAAGACAATAATGTAGTAATACAGCAGGTACAGAAAAATTAGTTTTAATACAAAATATAAAATAGGTAGTAAATACAACCACTCTTTTTACTCTAATGTAATCAAAAAACATGGAATAAGTCATGAAGCAGTTCATTGGCAATCAAAATATACACAATATAAAAGATTTGAAATTTTAACTTCTTTTATAATTGATGATATAAAAAACAGCAGTATTGTAGATGCAGGCTGTGGCTTTGCTGAGTTCTATGTTTATCTTAAGAAAAACTCTTTAGAACCCAAAGAGTATATAGGTTTAGATATGGAAGAAGATATGATTAGACTTGCAAAAAAAAGACTTAATCATTTAGATTTGAAAGTATCAAATATTCTAAAAGAAACACTATTAATCAAAGACTATTATATATGTAGTGGGGCTTTAAATATACTAACAAAAGAAGAAACACTTATTTTTATAAGTAAATGTTTCAATAATTCAAATAAAGGTTTTATCTTTAACTTTTTGAAAAAAGACACTCTTAATAATGTAGACTATAACGATATAATCGAATTTTGCAGGGAACTTCCATGTGAAATAAAAGTACAAAATGGCTACTTAGAAAATGATATAAGTGTGTATTTAAAGAAATCACTTGACTAATTAGTTAAGTAAAACTCAAAATATCATACATATTTCATACGCAAAGTATAGAATTAGTTTATAACAATAAAGGAGTATGTATGAAAGTTGGTCTATTTATTCCATGTTTTATGAATGAACTTTACCCAGACATTTGTAAAGCAACATATAAAGTATTAAAAAAACAAGGTTTAGAGATTGATTATCCTATGAGTCAAACTTGCTGTGGACAACCTATGGCAAACTCTGGATGCTCAAAAAGTATAGAAACTTTAGCAAAACAGTTTGTTAAAAACTTCAAAGACTATGACTATATAGTTGCCCCTAGTGGATCATGTGTTGCAATGGTAAAAGAACATTATGCACCATTTTTCGATAATGACTCTGATTACAATAAAGTAAAAGCTTCTATTTATGAAGTTTGTGAATTTTTACATGATGTAATAGGTATAGAAAATCTAAAAATAGATGTAAGTTTTGCTCACAAAGTTGGTCTTCATAACTCATGTCATGGGCATAGAGCTTTAAAACTTGGAACTGCAAGTGAACTGAATGTTCCATATAACTCAAAACTAGAAAACATCTTAAATGTAGTAAAAGATATAGAACTAGTTGAACTTAAAAGAAAAGATGAGTGTTGTGGATTTGGTGGTACATTCGCAGTATCAGAAGAAGATATATCTGTTGCTATGGGTAAAGATAGAATTAAAGATCATTTAGACTCAGAAGCAAGAGTTATGACAGGTGCAGATATGTCATGTCTTATGCATATGGATGGACTAATAAATAGAAACAACTATCCAATAAAAGTAATGCATATTGCACAAATTTTAGCAGGAGAAGAACTATGAGTACACATCCACAAAATGCAAAAGAATTCGTAGCTAATGATGAAAGAATGCATTGGCACGACGAGGCTTTATGGTTTGTAAGAGCAAAAAGAGACTTAGCTTCTAAATCTATTCCTGAATGGGAACAATTAAGAGAGTATGCAAGTCAAATAAAAACTCATACAATGTCAAATCTTGATAAATATCTTTTAGAGTTTGAAAAAAATGCAAATGCAAAAGGTATTACAGTTCACTGGGCTAGTGATGCAAATGAGCATAATGAAATTGCCTATAAACTTTTAAAAGAAAAAAATGTTAAAAAGCTTGTAAAATCAAAATCAATGCTAACAGAAGAGTGTCACTTAAACCCTTTCTTAGAGCAAAGAGGAATTGAAGTAATTGATACAGACTTAGGTGAAAGAATTGTTCAATTAAGAAATGAACCACCTTCACATATTGTACTTCCTGCAATTCACTTAAAGAAAATGGATGTTTCTGATACATTCCATGAAAAATTAGGTACTGAAAAAGGAAATGATGATCCAACGTATCTAACAAGAGCAGCAAGAGCAAGTTTAAGAGAAGATTTCTTAACAGCAGAGGCTGGAATGACAGGTGTAAACTTTGCCATAGCAAATACAGGTGGTGTTGTTGTTTGTACAAATGAAGGTAACGCAGATATGGGTGCTTCAGTTCCGAAGTTACATATAGCGTCAATGGGAATGGAAAAGATTATTCCAAGATTAGAAGACCTATCAGTATTTACAAGACTACTTGCAAGAAGTGCGACAGGGCAGCCTATTACTTCTTATACTTCACACTTCCACGCACCTGTTGAGGGTGGAGAAATGCATATTATTATTGTAGATAATAAAAGAAGTGAATTCTTAAGTTCTTCAAAATATAAAAAAGCTCTAAATTGTATTAGATGTGGGGCTTGTATGAATACTTGTCCTGTATATAGAAGAAGTGGAGGGCACTCGTATGAATATACTATTCCTGGACCAATTGGTTCTATTTTAGGTGCAGTAAAAGAACCAGAAAAACACAGTACTTTACCATTTGCTTGTACATTATGTGGTTCATGTTCTCATGTATGTCCTGCAAAGATTGACTTGGATTCTCAACTTTATGCAAGAAGACAAGACTTAAGTGAAATGGACTTAATTGATCCAAAGAAAAAAATGGCAATGAAAGTTACTGCTTGGCTTATGAGTAAACCAAGTCTATTTAATTTAGCTGGAAAAGTAGCTAGAAAAGTTGTTCCAAAACTTCCAAATTCACTTGTGTACAATAAATCAAATGTATGGGGAAAACAAAGAGACTTACCTAAAATGCCAGAGAAAAGCTTCAAAGAGATGTTTGAACAAGGAGAATTAGATGACTAGTAAAGAAAAAATTCTAAATAGTATTAGAAAAAATAATGTAGTTGAAAATGTTGAACTTCCAAATTCATATGAAAACTTTGGTCTAACTTTTGAAGACAAATTTGAAAAATTCTCTACAATGATTGAATCAGTAGGAGGAAAAGCTTTACTTATTGACAAAGCAGATTTAGAAAAAACAATAAGTGAACTTTATCCTGATGAAAAAATCATAGCTTCAAATGTTGATGGTTTTTCATTAAAAAACTTTGATGCAAATGAAAAAGATACAGCCTATGAACTAAAAGATATTGATTTAGCGGTTGTAAAAGGTAATTTTGCAATAGCTGAAAATGGTGCTGTATGGATGAGAAATGAAGACAATAGACATAGAGCCTTATACTTTATAGCACAAAATATCGTAACAGTTTTAGATGAAAAAGATATTTTAAATAATATGCATGAAGCATACACTAAAATCAATTTTGAAGACAACGGCTATGGTGTATTTATTTCAGGACCATCAAAAACTGCTGATATAGAACAATCACTAGTAATTGGTGCTCATGGACCAAAATCTGGATACGTAATTTTTACAAAATCTTGATATAATAGCTAAATAGAAGGGTTTTTAATGAAGAAATTTATACTATTTAGCTTACTAATAATTAATTTTTTATATGCAAATAATGCAAAAGAAGTGTTGTTACTTCACTCATATCATAAAGGATATGTCTGGAGTGATGATATTTCAAAAACTATAGAACAAGCTTTTTCAAAACACAATAATATCGAGCTTACAACAGTTTATATGGATACAAAACATATAGCAGATCCCATTTATCTAGATAAACTAGCTGCACTTTATAAAGAACAATTTAAAACAAGAGATTTTGATTTAATAATTGCAAGTGATAATAATGCATTTGACTTTACAATTAGATACCATGACTATCTTTTTAAAGACCTACCTGTACTTTTTTGTGGCATAAATAATTTTGATGAAGCCTTACTTGATGAAAATAATATGAAAAAGTATATGACAGGAGTAGTTGAGCAAGTAGATTTAGAAAAAAACTTTGAACTTGTAAAAGATTTACATCCAAACATCAATAAACTTCTAATTATAAATGATAGATCAAAAACAGGTTTAGCTGTAAAAAGAGATCTAAGAAACATCATAAAAAAGTATCAAAAAGAGTTTACAATAGAGTATGTAGATAAGATGGAAATCCAAACCCTAAAAGAAAAAGTCTCAAAACTTGGGGAGAATGATGTGATTTTGTTTGTACTCTTATTTAAAGATACAACAGGAAAATACTTCACATATAAACAAAGCTTTTTAGAGGTTAAAGCTGTTAGTAATGTTCCTATATATGGACTTTGGGACTTTTATTTAAATTATGGAATTGTTGGAGGACTTTTAACATCAGCAATAGCACAAGGTGAATCTGTATCAAAAATGGCAATTGATGTTTTAAATGGCAAAAAAATACAAGACATTCCAGTTATTGATAAATCACCAAATAGATATATGTTTGATTACAATGAACTTGAAAGATTTGATATAGAAGTAGATAATCATTTAAGCGATTATATTTTGATAAATGAACCAAACTCTGTTTATAGAAAATTTATAAAATTCATTGTCTTAGCGATTATTATAATCATGGCTTTAAGTATTATTGTTGTCGTTTTAAGGGCAAATATAAAAAGAAGAAAAAAACTAGAACTTACCTTATCAAATCAACTTGAATTTGATAAAGTACTACTTGATACTATACCAAATCCTATTTATTATAAAAATGTAGAAGGTAAATTTCAAGGATGTAATTTAAGTTTTGCAAATCTTGTAAGCAAAGATAGAGATGAGATAATTGGGAAAAGTGCCTTTGATTTCTTTCCTTATGAAGTTGCTTTAAAAAATACAAATATTGACCAAGAACTAATGCAAACTTTCAGTACAAGTACATCTGAATTTACTTTTTATACTTCATCTAGTCATATGAAACATATAATTTTAAATAAAGCAGTTTATAAAAATATCGATGGAAGTGTTGGTGGAATAGTGTGTATTATGGATGATATTACTGAAAGAGTTCAACAAAAGCAGTTTTTAATTCAACAAAGTAAATTAGCAGAAATGGGAGATATGGTTGCAGCCATTGCTCATCAATGGAATGAACCATTAATAGAGTTATCAGCTCAGGTTCAGGATATTCAAACTTCTTATTTATTAAATGAACTAAAAGATACAGATGTGAAAGACTTTGTAAATGACTCAATGATTCAAATAAAATACATGTCAAGAACACTAAATGATTTTAGAAATTTCCTAAAACCATCAACAAAGAAAAAATTATTCTCAATTTCCAAAGCTTTAAATGAGATAAATGAGATTATAGGTAAACAGATATTCTACTCAAATATTGATATGTCATTTAACTACAAAAATACAAATGAAGAGCTTTTAATATATGGTTATGAAAATGAGTTTAAACAAGTTTTATTAAATCTTATCAATAACTCTAAAAACAAGATTCTTGAAAAAGATAATCATCATACACAAAAAGGAAATATTGATATAAATATCCAAAGGGATGATAATTATAATATAATAGAAATATGTGATGATGGTGGAGCTATTGAAGATAAAATTATAAGCTCAATCTTCCAGCCTTATTTTACCACTAAAAAAGACGGTACAGGAATTGGCCTTTATATGGCAAAAGTTATAATAGAAGATAAAATGAGAGGTTCTATTACAGTTAAAAATGACCATAATAATGTTATCTTTACAATAAAACTTCCTCATAAAAAGGTTTGAAAATGAAAATTTTACTTTTAGAAGACAATAAAAAACTAAATGAAACAATAAAAAAAAGACTAAAGCTAAAAGGTTATACAGTTGAGGCCTATATGGATGGGGCAGAAGTTTATGAAAAAATTACAGATGGATATAGCTGTTTTATTTTGGATATAAATGTTCCAAATATTGATGGAATAAAAATTCTAAAAAGAATCAGAGAGTTTTATGAAACTATTCCTGTAATTATCATCTCTGCAAGTGTGGAACTAGATGTAATTAAAGAGTCTTATGATTTTGGATGTAATGATTACTTGAAAAAACCCTTCTTTATAGATGAACTTGAGATCAAAATTGAGAAGTTATGTAACATTCAGGATGATTATTTGCATTTTGATAAGGATTGTTATTTTGATTATAAATCCTCAACAGTTGTAATAGATAAGCAAGAGCATAGACTTACAAAAAAAGAAAGACTTTTAATGAACCTGTTTTTAACTAAGAAAAATCAAGTTCTATCTTATGAAAGTATTGAAAACTACGTATGGGAAGGAAGCTTTGCTTCTTTAGAATCCATAAGAAGCTTAATAAGAAGATTAAGAAAAGTACTTCAAAGAGACTACATCCAAACAGTAGTAGATACAGGCTATATATTCAAAGTAGAGACTTCTTAAACTCCTAAAGAAGATTTCATTTGAGTATATAACTCTTCATATTCATCATTAGTTAATACTCTTTTATGGGATAAAAAAAGAAGCTCTAAACTCTCTTGTTTTTGTCTAAAAGGCACTTGATAGTGTTTGAAGTCATTTACTTTAAAATCAAATTTTTCATAAAATCTTAATCTTTTTTTACTAATTTCATCATTTATTAACTCAATTTCCAAAACTACTTCTTTGTCTGAATTCAATAAACTATCCAAAATTTTTGAACCATATGATTTGCCTCTAAAGCCTGAATCAACAGCAAAGTGCTCAATAAATCTAAATTTATCAAAGTCCCAATAAAATACTATTCCTACAAAAGTTTTATCATCTAAGTAAGCATGCACTTTATATCTAGAATCATTTTGAATTTGCTTTTGTTCTTCTAAACTTCTTCTTTCAATTGCAGGAAAAGATGTTTCATACAGACTCCAAGCTTTATAAAATAAATCACTATTTTTTAAATCTACAATAGATAAAATCATAAAAACTCCTATTTTTCATTAATAAAAAGGAAGTGTAGCAAAAGAGGCTTAATATATAATTTAACATATTATATAAGCATGAAATAAAAATATTTATATAAAAATATACATAAAAAGTACATTTTATCAGTGAAAATATCATATCATTATCATTTCTAAAGGTTAGAATTTAAGCATAACAAATCAAAGGAGAGAATGATGATGTTAAAAAAGACAACAAAACTACTTTTAACTTCTGCATTAATTGCAGGTTTAAGTACAGCTGCTGTAGCAAAAGAAAAGGTTTACAAGTGGAAACTTGCAACAACTTGGGGTTCAACACTTACACCATTTATTGATGCACCACAAAACATGGCTAAAATGGTTGAAGAGATGTCTGATGGACAATTACTAATCAGAGTTGATGCTTCAAATAAACATAAAGCCGCACTTGGTATTTTAGATATGGTTAAAGGTGGTCAATATGATATGGGTCACTCAGCGTCATATTACTGGAAAGGTAAAGATATTAACACTATGCCTTTTAGTACAATGCCATTTGGTATGACTACACCTGAACAATATGCATGGTTCTACCACGGTGGTGGAATGGAACTTATGAAAAAAGTTTATAAAAAACATAAAGTATTATCTTTCCCTGGTGGATCAACTGGAAACCAAATGGGTGGATGGTTCAGAAAAGAAATTAATACAACTGAAGACTTAAAAGGTCTTAAAATGAGAATTCCTGGATTTGCTGGTGAAGTTATGGCAAAATTAGGATTAACAGTTACTAACATTGCTCCAGGTGAATTATATACTTCACTTGAAAGAGGTACATTAGATGCACTAGAGTGGGTTGGCCCTGGTATGGATATCAAAATGGGATTCAACAAAATTGCACCTTACTACTACACAGGATGGCATGAACCAGGTTTAGATTTACAATACCTTGTAAATGAAAGAAAATTCAAAAAGTTACCAAAAGATTTACAACAAATCTTAATTACAGCTATGAGAGTTTCTGCATATGATATGTATATTCAAAACTACCATATGAGTTCAGAAGCATGGGCAAAAATTGAAAAAGATTTCCCTAACATCAAAATCAAAACTTTCCCAAAAGAAGTTATGGACGCTATGAAGAAAGCAAATGCTGAACTTAAAGCAGAAAAAACTAAAAATAACCCATTATTAAAAGAGATTTTAGATTCTCAAGACGCTTACCAAAAGAAAGCTAGAGAATGGACTAAAATGTCAGATTACTTATACTTAAAAGATAACTTATAAGATATATGTTATAACTCCTCTTCTTAAGAGGGGTTATATTCTTCAAGATGAACTTAACTAATGGGTAATGTAAATATATATGGGAAGCTTATATTTATATGACCTATTCATGAATCAAAAGGATTTTTATGCTGTTAAAAATAGAAAGGGCATTTGATAAATTTGCCGATATTATAGGATATATTACTGCATTTACTATGGTACTTATGATATTAAATGTATTCTATGATGTAATTATGAGATACTTTTTTAATACAGGAAGTATTGCTATGCAAGAGATGGAGTGGCACCTATTCTCTGTAATTATTCTTTTAGGTATATCGTATACATTAAAAGAAGATGGACACGTAAGAGTTGACTTAATCTATGACAGATTAACTGATAAGAAAAAAGCAATCATTAATATGGTTGGTGTAGTTACATTTATTTTACCAATTGCTTTACTAATTGGTATTGGTTCAATTGATTATGTAATAGAATCTTACACATCAAATGAACAAAGTGGTGATCCAGGTGGATTAACAAATAGATGGATTGTAAAAGCATTGATTCCATTATCATTTTTCTTACTAATTATCACATCAATTGGTTTCTTTATTAAAAACCTTAATATTTTCAAAGGTTTACACCAATACAACGAAAGTGGTTTAAAAAGTGAAATTGATCACTTAAGACAAGATATTCAAGACCACATGCACAATATCGAAGAAGGAGATAAAAAATGATTGGTATTATAATGTTCTTTACTGCATTGTTTATGCTTCTTCTTGGATTTCCAGTAGCATTTACATTCGCAGCTGTATCAGTATTTTTTGGGATGATAGCTGGAATTTATGAAATTTGGTCTTATGCAGACCCAGACATGACAATGACAGCGATATTCTTAGATGGTTTAACTGAGGGTGTTTTAATGTTTGACTTTATGCCATATAGAATTATGTCAATTATGCAAAACACAATTTTAATGGCTGTTCCAATGTTTATTTTCATGGGTATTGTTTTACAAAAAACAGGACTTGCTGAAAGATTATTAGAATCTATGGGATTCTTATTTGGAGAAATTAGAGGTGGAGTTGCTATTTCAACTGTATTAGTTGGTGCATTATTAGCGGCTTCTACTGGTGTTGTTGGAGCTTCAGTTGTTGCAATGGGTGTTATATCACTTCCTGTAATGATGAAATATAAATACAATGTTTCCTTAGCCTGTGGTACAATTTGTGCATCAGGTACACTAGGACAGATTATTCCTCCTTCAATTGTATTAATTATCTTAGGGGATGTTTTCCAAGTTCCTGTAGGTGATTTATTTAGAGCAGCTGTATGGCCAGGGTTAGCATTAGTTGGTGCATATATTTTATATATAGTTGTATTAGCATTTATCAACAAAGAAACAGCACCTGCTATTCCACCTGATCCATCAAGAGGTTCAAAAGGTAAGCAAGTTGTTAGAGCTTTAATTGATATTATTCCATCATTAACACTAATTTTATTAGTTCTTGGTTCAATTTTTGGTGGTGTTGCAACTCCAACTGAATCAGCAGCTGTTGGATGTTTAGGTGCTGTTGGATTATCATTTATTTATAGAACATTCTCTATTGGTATGGTAAAAGAAGCCTCACTAGAATCTGTAAAAATTACTTCTATGGTATTTGGTATCTTAATTGGTGCAACTGCATTCTCAATGGTATTCTCATACACAGGTGGAGAAGAGTTAGTTGAGCACTTTATGTTAAGTTTACCTGGTGATGAGAAATGGGGATTCATTATCTTTACAATGATTGCAATTTTAGTTTTAGGATTCTTTATTGACTTCGTTGAGATTTCATATATTATTGTTCCTATTTTAGTTCCAATTGCTATGGCCTTAGATATTAACCCTGTATGGTTCGCAATTTTAATTGCTATGAACTTACAAACATCGTTCTTAACACCGCCATTTGGATTCTCCCTGTTCTACTTAAAAGGAGTTGCACCAGCAACTGTTAGAACAACACAGATTTACAAAGGTGTGTTACCGTTTATTGCAATACAAATAATAGTTCTTCTATTAGTTGCATTCTATCCAGAGGTATTTGGTATCAATCCAAATGCTTAAGGGTAATTAAAAGTAAAAGCTTGGCTTTTACTTTTTAATAGGAGTTAGCCTATGAAAAAAGACTTAAAAAAACTAATCTCTAGTATCATCTTAAAAGTAAGAGATAAAATGTTTGGATTTATTGATGATCCACAACAAAGAATCTATACTGTACCTCGCCTTGAATAATACATATTCCTTTAATTAAAAAAAACTATATAATTAAAACAACAAAAGGATAAAAAATGTTAGAAGGTAAATATCAAGATTTTTATACACAAATTAGTACTCAAATTAAAAAAGAGAATATTTTTACTGATAAGCTACATACCTTAGCGTATGGAACTGACGCCTCTTTTTATAGGCTAATTCCTAAGATTGTTATCAAAACTGATAATGCAGATGAAGTTCATAAAATAGTAACTTTATCAAATGAAATGAATCTAAGTGTAACATTTAGAGCAGCTGGAACTTCACTTTCTGGTCAAGCTATTTCGGATTCTATATTAATCATCACTTCAAGAAAGTTTTCTGATTTTAGAATTTCAGATGATAAAACAGAAATTTCACTACAACCTGCACTTACAGGAGCACAAACAAATAACCTACTTGCACCATTTGGTAAAAAAATAGGTCCTGATCCAGCTTCTATAAATGCTGCTATGATTGGTGGTATTGCTGCTAATAATGCATCTGGTATGTGTTGTGGTATATCACAGAACTCATATAAGACTTTAAAATCAATGAAACTTATTTTTGCTGATGGAGCAAGGCTTGATACAGGATGTAGTGAAAGTAAAGATGCTTTTAGAAAATCTCATGGTGAATTTTTAACAGCTTTAAAAAATATTTCTAATGAAACAAAAAATGATGAAGAACTATCTGCTTTAATCAAAAAGAAATTTAAAATCAAAAATACATGTGGTTATTCAATAAACTCACTTGTTGATTTTGATGATGAATTTGAGATTTTACAACACTTAATCATTGGTTCAGAGGGAACTTTAGCATTTATTGAAGAGATTACTTACTACACAGTTGAAGATTTAAAAGATAAAGCATCTGCTCTTATGTACTTTAAAGATGTAAAAGAAGCCTGTAATGCAGTTACAAAGCTAAAACTTGCAAGAGATGCTAAAACTATAGTTGTTGATGCAGTTGAATTAATGGATAGAGCAGGTTTAGCAAGTATTGAAAATGATCCAGCAATGCCTGACTTTATCAAAGACTTTGACGAAAATGTAACAGCTTTATTGGTTGAAACAAGAGCTGTAAATGACAAAGAATTAGATATTCAGATTTCACAGTTAGAAGAGTTACTAGAAGAATTTGATGTAGTAAGGGATATTTACTTCACTAAAGACGTACAAGAGTATACACTTTACTGGAAAATTAGAAAAGGTTTATTCCCAGCTGTTGGTGCAGTTAGAAAAGTTGGAACTACTGTAATTATTGAAGATGTTGCTTATCCTATAGAAAGCCTTGCAGAAGCTACACTTGAACTGCAAGCCTTATTTAAAAAACATGGTTACAGTGAAGCACTTATCTTTGGTCATGCACTAGAAGGAAACTTCCACTTTGTATTTACACAAGACTTTTCAGATGAGAAAGAAGTTAAAAGATATGATGAGTTTATGAATGATGTTGTTGATTCTGTTGCTGTAAAATACCAAGGTTCACTAAAAGCTGAACACGGAACAGGTAGAAACATGGCTGCATTTATTGAAGTAGAGTGGGGAAGAACTGCTTATTCAATGATGAAAAGAATCAAAGATTTATTTGATCCAAAAGGTTTATTAAATCCAGGTGTTATTATCAATGATGATGCCCAAGCTCATCTTAAAAACCTAAAAGCAATGCCTGCAACAAATGATTTAGTTGATACTTGTATTGAGTGTGGATTCTGTGAGCCAACTTGTCCATCAAATGAATTGACTTTAAGTCCTAGACAAAGAATTGTAATCAATAGAGAAATTTCAGAACTTAAAAGAAATGGAAAAGATGAAGAAGCTAAAGAGTATTTAGACCTTTATCAATATGATGGAATCGAAACATGTGCGACATGTTCATTGTGTTCAACTGCTTGTCCTGTAAAGATTGATACAGGAAGCCTAACTAAATACTTAAGAGCAGAGCAAAATAGCCAAAGAGCTAATGGTGTTGCTAATTTTGTAGCAAGTAACTTCTCAACTACGCTTACAGGTATGAAATTTGGTCTTCATGGAGCAAATTTAATGCACAAATTAATTGGAACTGCTAGTATGGAGAGTGTAACAGATACAATTAGAGATTGGACTAAAGGTAAAAGTGCAAAATGGTCTACATCTATGCCAAAAGCAATTACAATAAATACTAAATTTGAACAAAAATCTAGAGATAAAAAAGTAGTTTATTTCCCATCTTGTATTAATAGAACTATGGGTAGAAGCTCAGTATCACAAGAAGAAAAAGAACTATTTGATGTGACAGTTGACTTACTTCAAAAAGCTCAATATGAGATAATCTTCCCTGAAGATATGGGTAATCTATGTTGTGGTATGCCCTTTAGTTCAAAAGGTTTCAATGATGCTTCAAAACAAAAATCACAAGAGCTTGAAAAAGCTTTAAATAAAGCAAGCAAAAATGGTGAATATCCAGTGCTTTGTGACACAAGCCCATGTACTAAAAAAATGATGGAAAGCTTTGAAAGTGATATTAGTATCTATGAGCCAATTGAGTTTGCATTAGATTTCTTAGCTAAAGATTTAGAGTTTACAGCAATAAATGAACCTATTACAATTCATACAACTTGTAGTTCAAGAAAAATGGGATTAGAAGCTAAGTTTAAAGAACTAGCAAGTTTATGTTCTACAGAAGTTATAGTTCCTGCTGATGTACAATGTTGTGGTTTTGCAGGGGATAGAGGATTTAACTTCCCTGAATTAAATAAATCTGCATTAAGAAGTTTAAAAACTCAAACAGCTGGTGCTAAAATGGCATTTTCAACTTCAAAAACTTGTGAAATTGGATTAAGTGATGAATCAGGACTTGACTATAACTCAATCTTCTATCTTGTAAATAAAGTTACAAAAGCTAAAAATTTATAATCTTTTTTTAGTCAAAACAGATATTTACCATTTTTTTGGTAAAATGTCTGTTTTATTAAAAAGGATTTTTGATGTACAAACTTTTATTATCCCTACTAGTAGGCTCAACGCTTAGTTTTGCTGGTATTATAAACGGTATTGCAATTACAGTAAATGGCGAGCCTATAACTCTTTATGATATAGATAAACAAATGGTTCAAAAAGATGTATCTAAAAATAAGGCAGTAAATGACCTTATTGATGAAATACTTTTTGAGCAATTAGTAAAAAAACATAATGTTTCAGCAGATGTTTTTGATGTAAATAACTACATTGAAAAATTAGCAGCTGCGAATGGTATGGATGTTTACTCTTTTAAATCTATTGTTAGACAACAATACAGTGACTATGATGTTTTTGAACAAGAAGCTAAAAAAACTGTAGTTAGACAAAAATTAATTGAAAAACTTGTTAAAGGTCAATTAAAAATTGCAAATGAAGAAGATTTAAAAATCTATTATGATAACAATCAAGAGCAGTTTAAAACAGCAAAAACAATAGAAGTTATTCAATACTCATCAAAAAACAAAAAAGCTTTATTAGCTACTATTAAAAACCCTTTATTAGTATCAAATGAAGTAACAAGAAATGCTATTAGTTTAGATAGTGCAAGACTTAATCCTCAATTACAATTTATTTTAAATAAAACTAAAAAAAGTAATTTTACACCTATTTTTACATCGAATAAAGCATACAATACACTTTATGTAAAAGAGAAAAAAGGTTCAACTACTTTAGACTTTGAAATTGTAAAAGGAAAAATCTTCAATGATATTATGAAGATTAGAGAGAAAAAGTATTTAAAAGACTATTTTGAAAAAGAAAGATTAACAGCAAATATTAAAATAGTAAGATAAAACAGGAAAAAATAAAAAGGATAAAAACTTATGTCAGATATGTTTGAAGTAATTATTGGTTTAGAAGTACACGCTCAGTTAAATACTAAAAGTAAACTATTTTGTTCATGTGCAACAAGTTTTGGAGAAGAACCAAATACAAATGTATGTCCAACTTGTTTAGGACTTCCAGGAGCACTTCCTGTATTAAATAAAGAAGCTGTTCATAAAGCTATTATGCTAGGAACTGCTTTAAACTCGCAAATAAATAAAAAATCTATTTTTAATAGAAAAAATTACTTCTATCCAGATTTACCAAATGGATACCAAATCTCACAATTTGAAGTACCTGTAGTTGGACTTGGTGAATTAGTTATTGATTTTGAAGATGGAACTTCTAAGACTATTGGTGTTACAAGAGCCCATTTAGAAAATGATGCAGGTAAGAGTATCCATGCTGGAAATGCTTCTCATGTTGACTTAAATAGAGCAGGAACACCACTACTTGAAATCGTATCAGAACCTGATATGAGAAGTTCAGAAGAGGCTATTTTATACCTTAAAAAACTTCACTCTATTGTAAGATACTTAGGAATAAGTGATGCAAATATGCAAGAAGGTTCTTTTAGAGCTGATGTAAACGTATCTATTAGACCAAAGGGTGATGATAAATTATATACAAGATGTGAAATCAAAAACATGAACTCATTTAAGTTCATCGAAAAAGCTATTAAATATGAAGTAAATAGACATATTGAAGCTTGGGAAGATGGTATTCATGATACTGAAATCGTTCAAGAAACAAGACTATTTGACCCTGAAAAAGGTGAAACTAGATCTATGAGAGGGAAAGAAGACGCAGCTGATTATAGATATTTCCCGGATCCTGATTTATTACCTGTAATTATTACAGATGAAATGATGGAAAAATACACACAAATTCCAGAACTTCCAGATGAGAAAAAAGCTAGATTTGTAAATGACTTTGGTATCAAAGAGTATGATGCATCAGTTATTACAGCAAACCTAGAAACTGCAAACTTCTTTGATGAGATGATGAAAGAGGGAATTACTGGTAAAAATGCTGCTACATGGTTGACAGTTGAATTACCTGCAAGATTTGGTGAAGGCGTTACACTTGAAAACTCACCAGTTCAAGCTAAAAAATTAGCAGAAGTTGTAAAATCAATTGAAGATGGAACAATCTCAGGAAAAGCCGCAAAAGAAGTACTTGATTTCTTAATGGAAAAACCAGAAGTTGAAGTAGATGCAGTTATTGATGAACTTGGATTAAAACAAGTATCTGATGATGGAGCTATTTTAGAAATCATAGATGGAATTCTTGCAGCAAATCAAGATAAAGTAGAACAGTACAAAAGTGGAAAAGACAAACTATTTGGATTCTTTGTAGGTCAAACTATGAAAGCATCAAAAGGTAGTGCAAACCCACAAAAAGTAAATGAGCTATTAAAGCAAAGATTATCGTAAGAAAGGCATAAATGAAAGGTACAATAGCAGTAATTGGTGCAGGTAAATGGGGTCAAGCCTTACACTTTGCACTATCACAAAAACAAAAGTGTTTAATCACATCAAGAACAAAAAGAGATATTGAGAATTTTGTTGATTTAGATACTGCTTTAAAATGTGACTTTTTAGTAATAGCCATTCCAGCTCAAGAAATAAGAGCCTGGTTAAAAAACAACTTCAAATTCAATAATCACAAAATTCTTGTAGCTTCAAAAGGTATAGAGGCAAGCTCAGGAGAGTTTTTAAATGAAATTTATGCAGATTTTGTACCTGAAAAAAATATTGGTTTTATTTCAGGACCATCTTTTGCAGCTGAAGTTATACAAGGTCTTCCTTGTGCTTTAGTTTTAAACTCATCTTCAAAAGATCTATATTATGAGTTTGAGCCATTTTTCCCTAACTTTATAAAAACTTATTATAGTGATGATGTAATAGGTGCAGAAGTAGCAGGAGCTTACAAAAATGTACTTGCAATCGCAAGTGGTATTTGTGAGGGTTTAAATCTTGGTAAAAATGCGCAAGCCTCACTAATTTCAAGAGGTCTTGTAGAAATGCAAAGGTTTGGTAAACACTTTGGTGCAAAAAAATCCTCTTTTGTAGGTTTAAGTGGTGCTGGTGATTTGTTTTTGACAGCTAGTTCTACTATGAGTCGAAACTATAGGGTAGGTCTTGGTCTTGCAGAAAATAAAAGCTTAGAAGATATTTTAGAAGAACTTGGAGAAGTAGCAGAGGGTGTTAAAACAAGTGAAGCTATTTATAATCTATCTTCAAAACATGAAATATATACGCCTATAGCAAAGGAAGTAAAACTAGTACTTGATGGGAAAAATCCCTTAGATAGTTTAAAAGACTTATTAAGTAATTAATAGTTTTTTAACACTTCTTTACTAAAATATGCCTAATCAAAAAAGAAAAACGGCAATTATGAACTTATTTTTATTTACAATATCCCTTTTATCAATTTCTACTATTCATTACTATTTATTTAGTATGCCTATGCCTGAAAACAAAAACATACCTATAAAACAAGATATTGCAAAAGAGCATAAAGTACATCTTCAAATGGCTCAAATACAAAAATCACAGCCCAAACCTAAAGAAGAACCTATAATAAAAAAAGAGACTAAAAAACCTATTATAAAGAAGATTAAAAAGAAAAAAGTTGAAAAGAAAAAACCAGTAAAAAAAAGAGTAATTAAACAAAAAGTAAAACCAGAAATCAAAAAAACAAAAGAAGTAAAAAAAGAAATAAAAGAGACAAAACAAGAGCTAGTAAAAAAGCCTACAAAACCTATAAAAAGCCTACAAGCTAAAACAAGTGTAAACAAAGAAAAAATCAAAAAAGAACAAGATAGATTAAAAAACCAATATCTACATGCACTAAGAGCAAAAATAAATGAGAATAAACACTATCCAAGAATTTCAAAAAGACTAAAAGAACAAGGGGTTGCAACAATCTCTTTTAGAGTTTTAAAAAATGGAAATTTTATAAATATAAAAGTTTTAAAAACAAGTTCTAAAAAAAGATTGGATAAAGCAGCACTTGAAGCAATATCAGATACAAACTCTTTTATGGCATTTGATAAAAAAATAAAAGCCTCATATATGGATATAATTATCCCTATAGAGTTTAAACTACAATAAGGAAAACCTATGCAACACTCGCTAATAGAATACATACACCTAGGTGGATATGTTATGTATATTTTAGTATTTTTAAATATAGTTGGTCTTACTATTTTACTTTGGAAGTTTATACAAATACAAGTTGAAAAAAGAAAAGCACAAAAAATAGTAACAAATATCTTTAATGAAGTACAAAAAGAGCACTCTACAGCCTTTGTTCATTTAGAAGATGAGATATACAATAAAGCTTCAAAATATTTACTTTCTTGTGAATCAGGAATGAATACTATCAAGATAATCGCAACTATTGCTCCTATCTTAGGACTTTTAGGAACTGTTATAGGTGTACTTTCATCTTTTGAAACTATTGCAGCAACTGGTTTTTCAAGTGGAGCTAACTCTTTTGCTTCAGGTATTTCACTTGCACTTATTACAACTGTAGGAGGGCTTATAGTTGCTCTTCCTCATTATGTGGGATATAACTATCTTCAAGGTGCGTTTACAAAGCTAGAGGCTAAATATGAGTCTTTAATAGTACATAGGATAACTCGTGAGAAGATTAGTTAAAAAAAGAGAGCTAATCTCAATGGATTTAACACCACTTATTGATGTGGTGTTTTTACTATTAATCTTTTTTATTGTTGCAAGTGAGTTTAAAAAAAATGAAACTATCTTAAATCTAAGCCTTCCTGCTTCACAAAGTAGTTCTCAAATTGTTAAAAAAGAAGAAGTTGTAATTGAAATCACAAAAGAAAAACTAGCTTACAATAGTAAAGAAACTGATTTTTTACAGCTTGAAGAGTCTTTAAAAAACATAGATAAAAAAAGAGCGTTAATAGTTAGAATTGATAAAGAAGTAAAATACGAAAGAGTTGTAAAACTACTTGATTTACTAAATAAACTCTCACTATCAAATCTTCTTTTAGTAACAAAAGAAGATAAAAAGTAAAGTTCTTCTACAATAAGTTTATGCAAACAATTCCTTTAATAAACTTATTGTACTTACTTTTACCACTAATTATAGTTTGGTATTTTTATAAATCTTGGGTTGGTAATCAAACTGAGATTTTATATGCCACTATTAGAATGGTAGTGCAACTACTAGCAATAGGTTATTTACTTTTAATACTTTTTGAAAACAAACATATTTATATGGGAATAGTAGTCATTTCTTTTATGCTAATAATCTCAACTTGGATATGTATTAGAAATATAAAAAACAAAACAAAAAATGAATATATAAATGTATTTATTTCATCTACAGTCTCAAGTTTAATACATCTTATTTTGATATTATATTTTGTACTACAATTAGAAAATTTATACGAACCACAGTACGTAATACCACTTGCAGGAATGGTCTTTGCAAATAATATGAATGGCCTATCTTTGGCTATTGAGAGGTTTGAAAGTGAATACAATAGAAATAAAGATTTTAAGCTTTCAAGAAAAGATGCTTTCAAAGCTTCAATGATACCTCAAATCAACTCACTGTTAGCAGTAGGGTTAGTATCACTACCTGGGATGATGACAGGTCAAATCCTATCAGGAGTTGACCCACTTATAGCGGTAAGATATCAAATCATGATAATGTCTATGGTTTTATCAGGAACAGGTCTTAGTATAGTTATTTATTTTCTTCTAAAACAGAGAAGCTTAAACTAAGAGTTAAACTTCTCTTTATGAATTTCACCCCATAAATACATCTGTTTTAAAATAGGTTTTAAACTCTGCCCATATTCAGTCAAAGAGTACTCCACCTTTGGAGGAACTACCGGATAGACTTCTCTATGAACTATTCCATCCTCTTCCAGCTCTCTTAATTTTTGTATTAACATCTTTTGTGTTGTTCTTGGAAGAAGTTTTTGTAATTCATTAAATCTTTTTTTCTCAGCTCTTAAATACCATAAAATTAATATTTTCCATTTTCCAGCAAGTACATCAAGTGCTGTTTCTACTGGACACTTTTCAATACTTTGTTCTATTTTTTCATCTATTTTTTTTGTCATTTTAATACTCCATAGCATCTTTTTAGTAAGTACCTATCTTTTTTACTAGTTCTTGCTCTTTAGATGTATTTTAGCTAAACTTTTAAAAATATCAAAACTAAGGATTAATATATGAAAGCATTAGTTGTAGAAAAAATAGCAGATAAAGAGTTTAGTACAGAAGTTAGAGAATTATCTATGCCAAAGTGTGAAGACAATGAGGTAATAATAAAAGTAAACTACTCATCTTTAAACTATAAAGACGCTCTAAGTTCTGCTGGAAATCCTGGTGTTACAAGAAACTTCCCACATGTTACAGGAATTGATTTAGCTGGTGAAATTTATGAATCAAAATCACCTATTTTTAAAGCAGGGGAGAGAGTACTAGTAACTGGTTATGATTTAGGAATGAATACAGATGGAGGACATGCTCAATATGTAAAAGTTCCTTCTTCATGGGTAGCTAGAACTCCTGATGCAATTACTGATAAAGAAATCATGACATTTGGTACAGCAGGACTTACAGCAGCATTATCAATAAATGAACTAATTGATAATGGCATTAAAGCAGAAAGTGGAGCTATTTTAGTTACAGGTGCAACTGGTGGAGTTGGTTCTATTGCTGTGTCTATTTTAAGTAAGATTGGTTATAAAGTTGTAGCTATTTCTGGAAAACCTGAAAAAGTTGATTACTTAAAAAGAATAGGTGCAAGTGAAGTTATTTTAAGAGATGAATTTAATGAAGAGAGTGCTAAAAGACCACTTTTAGGTGAAAAATATGCAGGTGTAGTTGATACTGTTGGTGGTGAAGTTTTAGCAAATGCTTTAAAACTTATCAAATATGATGGTGTTGCTACTTGTTGTGGACTTACTTCTTCTCACGAATTAAATACAAATGTATTCCCATTTATTTTAAGAGGGATTAGACTTATAGGTATTGATTCTGTTGAGTGTAAACTAGAAAAGAAGCAAGCTGCATGGGAAAAAATCGCAAGTAAATGGAAAATCGAAAACCTTAAAAACATCACAAATGAAATAGGTTTAGATGAAGTAAAAAAAGCCTACGAATTACTACTTGAAGGTAGAGCTGTAGGAAGATATGTAGTTAAAATAGGTGATTAAAAGACTTAATAGCTAATTTTGATATAATATCGCATTAAAATAAAATATAGGGATATGTAATGCAACAATTTTTAGAAGAGGCTAAAAAAACTAGCCGAACTATTGCAAACCTTAGTACTAAAACAAAAAACAAAGTACTAAACGAAATGGCTGATGCATTAATGGCACATTGTGATTATATAGTTGACCACAATAGAAAAGATATGCATGAAGGAAATATGAATGACTTAAGTGAAGCCTTACTTGACAGACTTCTTCTTACAGGAGAGCGAGTTCAAGGAATGGCTGATGCAATTAGACAAATTGCTTCACAAAAAGAACCAGTAGGAAGACTACTTGATGGATGGGTAACAGAAGATGATCTAAATATCCAAAAAGTATCTGTTCCTATTGGAGTAATTGGTATTATTTATGAAAGTAGACCAAATGTAACATCTGATACAGCAGCACTTTGTTTTAAAAGTGGAAATGTTTGTGTTCTAAAAGGTGGTAAAGAGGCTCAACATTCAAATAAAGCTATTGCAAATGTTTTAAGACAAGTGTTAGCAAAAAATAAACTACCAGAGCAAGCAATTTCTTTACTTCCAGACTCTACAAGAGAAGGTGTAGCCAACCTAATCAAACAAGATAAATATGTAGATTTAATCGTACCAAGAGGTGGGGAAGCTCTAATCAGGTATGTAAGTGAGAACTCATCAGTTCCTGTAATCAAGCACGACAAAGGTTTATGCCATATCTATATCGATAGAGATGCAGCTCACAATAAAATCATTGATATTGCTTTAAATGCAAAAGTTCAAAGACCAGGTGTTTGTAATTCCATGGAGACATTACTAGTTCATCAAGAAATTGCCCCTTATATTTTACCTGGACTTTATGATGCATTTATGGAACATGGAACACAACTTAAAGGTTGTAAAGAGACTATAAAACACTTAGATATTCAGTGTGCAACACATGAAGATTATGATACAGAGTATTTAGCAAATATTTTAAATATTAAAATAGTTCAAAATGTAGATGAAGCTATTGCTCATATCTCAAAATATGGTTCAGGACACTCAGAGTCAATTTTAAGTGAAAACTATACAGCTGTAAATAAGTTTTTAGATGCTGTAGATGCTGCTTGTGTATATGCAAATGCAAGTACAAGATTTACAGATGGTGGAGCCTTTGGACTTGGAGCAGAAGTTGGTATTTCAACTAATAAACTTCACTCAAGAGGACCTATGGGTATAAATGACTTAACAACATTTAAGTATAAAATCTACGGAAAAGGGCAAACAAGATAATGTCAAAAAAAGTATATTGTGTTGCTTCATTTAAAGCAAAAGAGGGAAAAGAGCAAGAGTTAATTGAAGTTTTACAAGGCTTAGAGCCTCAAACTACAAGAGAAGATGGATGTATTCAATACATAGTTACAAAACATTTTGAACATCCAAATGCTATGGGAAAATCTTTTCCTATAGTTTTTAATGAAATCTGGGCATCAAGTGAAGACTTTGAACTTCACTGCCAAAAACCTTACATCACAGAGTTTTTTGAAACTCACTGCGTAAATCCTGATGGTTTAGTTGCAGACTTCAACGTTTGTGTATACACAGACGAAGTAAACTAATTATTACAAATTGATTACAAGCCTTTCTTAAAAAAGTAGATATAATCATCTCTTTTTTAAGAGGTTGTAATGAAAAACTACATTGATATTTTTATAAAATTTTTTACTTTAGGACTTTTTAGTTTTGGTGGTCCTATGGCTCATATAGGCTACTTTAGAAAAACATTTGTTGAAAAACTAAACTGGCTTGATGATAGTTCTTACTCAAGGATTTTAGCCTTAAGTCAATTTCTTCCAGGACCTAGCTCTTCACAAGTTGGCTTTGCAATAGGACTTAAAAAAGGTGGTTTAATAGGAGCTATTACAGCTTTTGTAGCTTTTACTTTTCCCTCATTTATACTTTTATATTCTATAGCCACTTTTGATTTATCTTCAAGCCAAAATAGCAGTATTGAAGCTTTGATTATAGGTTTAAAACTATTTGCAGTTGTGATTGTAAGTGATGCCATAATCTCAATGTTCAAAAGCTTTTGTAAAGACAAAATCACAATAGCAATCTTTATAGTTAGCACTCTTTTACTTATTAGCTTTTCATTTGTATATATGCAAATCTTAGTTTTAGTTCTTGCAGGAGTTGTTAGCTATTTTTTTGTAAGAGAAGAAAGTAAAAAAGAAGAAACAACTAATAATATAAAAAGTAAAAAACTTCCACTTCTTATATTTTTTGCTCTTCTATTTATCTTGCCTCTTATTGCTTCAAGTAGTATCGAACTTAAGATATTTAGCTCTTTTTATGAGGCTGGAAGTTTAGTATTTGGAGGAGGGCATGTTGTACTTCCCCTACTTCAAGATACTTTAGGAAGCCTTGTATCAAAAGATGATTTTATACTTTCATACTCACTTGCACAAGCAGTTCCTGGACCTATGTTTACAATTGCTTCATATTTAGGTGCAACAATCACAGAAGAGCAAGCTTTTATGGGAGCTTTGATTGCAACACTAGCTATTTTTCTTCCAGGGTTTTTATTGATTTTAGCTTTTTATGATAGTTTTGAGTCATTGAGTAAAAAACAAAATATCAAAAAAGCCTTGATAGGTATAAACGCAGGGGTTGTTGCCTTGCTTTTTGCAGTACTTATAAATACAGTTTTTCCAAGTGCTGTTTACTCAATCTTTGATTTTTTGGCAGTTTTGATAGGGCTATTTATTCTAAGAGTTTATAAAACTAATATTTTCTTTTTAATTTTAGGATTTATTCTATTTGGTTTTGTGAAAACTTTTTTTAACTTCTAAGTATTTTTTACTTAGAAGTCATTATTTCATAACTTATATATTCAGACATGAATTTGATTTCTTCTTTTGTGTATTTACTCATTTGAAAGTTCATAGCAAGAAACTTTTTTTCTTTATTTTTATAAGCAATTAGTGAGTTATAAATCTCTTCTTCACTCATATCCTTAACTAACAATTCCCCATCAGTTGAAATCTCCCAGTTCTTACCATGGCAGTTTTTACACTCAGTAACCATGATATAACCTTTAGTGATAAACTCTTGGCTTGGCTTTATTTTTTTGGCTATTTTATCAAAACACGCAAGCCTATTTTCATTTTGTTCTAAAGTTGTACACTTTTCAATCTCTTCTTTTAAACTAAGAGAAAAAACTGAACTTACTAAAAGAAAAGCTATTATTAAGATTTTCATTCTCTACCTTTGTGATAATGCAAGTTTTATTCCAAGTCCCACTAAAACAAAAGAAGTTAAAATATTCATATACTTTACAATATTCGGTTTTTCTAAAAGTCTCTTGCTTAGTAAGTTTCCAGCTATTCCAATACTTGAAAAAACTATAATAGTTAAAGCCATAAAAACAGCTCCTAAAATAATCATTTGCATTGGTACATTTCCTGCTTGTGTATTTACAAACTGAGGAAGAAAAGCCAAAAAGAAAATAGATACTTTTGGATTTAAAATATTCATAATAAAGCCCTTGAAGTAAAGCTTTTTAAGCTCTTTTGTAGAGTTTTGAGCACTCAAATCAAGCTTTTCATTTCTATGTTTAAAAGCTTGATAAGCTATATAAAGTAAATAAGCAGCCCCAACAAACTTAACAATATCAAAAGCAAGCTCTGATGTTTGAAAAATCACAGAAATACCAAATGCTGCTGCTGATGTGTGAATAATAAGACCTGTTGCTAAACCTAAAGTAGTAACAATCGCAGCTTTTTTACTTTTTGTCATCCCTTGTGTTAAAACATATATATTATCAGGACCTGGGGCTAAACATAATAAAAATGAAGCGATTATAAACATATAAAGCTCTGTTAATTCAATCATAAAATACCTTTATAAAATTATCCAATATTGTATCAAAAAAATAGAAAAAAGAATTTTATACCACTAAGTGAACACCAAGTAGTTATAAAATCTCTTAAAAGGAGTTTTAGATGAAATATACACAAAAGAGATATCTTACATATTCAATCATTAGTATTGTTGTTTTTCTAATACCATTTATTACAATCAATGGGAATCACTTATTACTGTTATCTTTCGAGAAAATGCAGTTTCACTTTATGGGCTTTGCTTTTAATGTAAATGAACTTTATATAATGCCATTTTTATTAATGCTTTTATTTATTGGTATTTTTGCCATAACTTCAATGTTTGGTAGATTATGGTGTGGTTGGGGTTGTCCTCAAACTATCTTTAGAGTTATTTATAGAGACCTAATTGAGACAAAACTTTTAGGTATGAGAAGGCATAAAAATAAACAAAAAGATATTGATTATTCAAAAAAATCAAATCAAATCAAAAAATATCTAGCTATATTAATCTGGGGATTTTTATCACTTGTAGCTGCATCAAATTTCCTATGGTATTTTGTACCACCTGAAGAGTTTTTTGCAAAACTTCAAGATCCACTAAACCATTCACTTTTAATAATGTTTATTTTAAGTATTGCACTATTTTTAATCTATGATGTTGTTTTTATGAAAGAAAACTTCTGTGTTTATGTATGTCCTTATTCAAGAATTCAATCAGTACTTTATGATGATGATACTAAACAAGTTGTTTATGATACAAATAGAGGCGGAGATATTTACAAAGACAATGTAAAGTCAATTTTCAAAATGAAAGAGCTTGAGAAAAATGATGAATGTACTACTTGTGAAGCCTGTGTTAAAGTATGTCCTACACATATTGATATTAGAAAAGGTTTACAAGTTGAGTGTATCAACTGTTTAGAGTGTAGTGATGCTTGTGATACTGTTATGGAAAAAATGGGTAAAGAATCACTTATTAACTGGGGAAGTACAAATGAAGTTATAAAAAAGAAAAAAGTATCAATATTCTCAAAAAGAAATATCGCTTATTTTGTATCTCTTGCTTTATGTGTGATACTTACAATATCTTTTGCTTCAACAAAAGAGTATTTTTTAGTAAATATAAACAAAACAACTAAACTTTATAGTATAAAAGATGAAGGAAAAGTTTCAAACAACTATATATTTACCTTCCACAATACAAGTAACAAAGCCTATACTTTTAATTTAGATGTTCAAGATAAAGACTTCTATATAAAAAGATTTAAACCATTTAAACTAAAACCAAACAGTAGAGTAAAAAAAGTAGTAATTTTAGAGACTAAAAAGAGACTTTTTTTATCAGATAAAAAAGATACAGCTTTAAGTATCAAAGTAAATATAAAAGCTTTAGAAAATAAAGAAGCTACTCAAACAAAAGAATTATCTTTTATCTATCCTAGAAATTCACTTTTCAAAGAAAAGAACTAATTAGCTTTTTCCAAAAAGAGGGTAAATAAAGCTCCCTCTTTTTGATTTATAACTTCTATTTTACCTTCAAAACTATCTTCTATTATCTGTTTTACTAAATAAAGTCCTATACCTAAACCTTCATTTTTTGTAGTGTAATATGGTTCAAAAATTTTATTTATATTTTTTATACCACCTGCGTTATCAACTATTTTTATTACTACCTCAGCGCTTGAAGAGCTTAACTCTAATTTTATTTTTGGTTTTTCTAGATTTATTAACTCATCTTTTGCATTTGTAAGTAAAGATAGTATTACTTGAGATAGTTCATTTAAAATCCCATAAACCTCTATATTCTCATTTGTATTAATACTAAAATCAAGTTCTATATTGTGCTTTTTTAAATCAGGGTCAATTATAGTTATGGCTTTTTGTATTGCATCTTTTACTAAAAAGTTCTCTTTTTGCTTTGAAGGTGTATAAAACTGTCTAAAATCCTCAATAGTTTTAGATAGATACTGCAACTGCTCATTTGCTTGTTGGGTTTTTTTGAAAAAAAACTCATCATCTAATCTTTTGTTTTCATATCTTTTTTTTAGATTCATCAAGATATATGAAATATTATTTAAAGGTTGTCTAAACTGATGGGTAATATTTTGAAGCATTTGTCCAGTTTTTGCAAGCTTTGATTGCTGAAATAGCATCTCTTCATAGTTTTGGCTTTGTTGCTTTAAACTATTGTATTTGTAAGCTACTGACATGGTAAATAGTACTGCTTCAATAGAGAAAGCAACTATTACTAAATCCATATAACCATTAGTTGTATAAAAGCCTTTAAAATCACCAATAAAAAGTATCAAACAAAAAACCGACCAACCAAGAACATAAACTAAAGTTGGCTTAACACCTTGCTTTAGATTAAAAATTACAGAGATAAATAAAACAGCATAAATAATAGTATAAGGCAAATATTCAAAAAGCATATAGTGGTAAAAGGCTGTAAGTATTACTACATTTAATAAAAAAGTATTTAGTATCAACTCTTTATAGTTTGTAATCTTTGGTATAAACTTTCCCTCATAGAAGTTTATAGCAAAGACCAAGGCACTTAAACTAGCAATAACTAAAGCTAACTCTTGAACAAGCATACTTATATCAAATATCGAACTATATGAAACTATATATACAAGTGAAGCTATTTGCATCAAACAATAACTTATATAAAATATCTCTTTTGAATACATATACCTAATAAAAGTATATATAATTGTCATCAAAACAATTCCAAAAGTAATACCATAAGTTAAAACAAGAGCTAAATCATACATCAATTTTATAACCTACACCCCATTGGTTTGAGATAAGTTCTTTTGGGATTTTTGTTTTGAGATTTTTAACCAAGGTCTTTAAAGCATCCTTACTCATAGCATCATCTCTCCAAACATAGTTTTCAATCTCACTATGGGTTACATATCTATTTTTATTTTTTAATAGTAGTGATAAGAAATCAAGCTCTTTTGCTCTTAGTTTTACAAGCTCATGATTTTTAAACAAAGTTAGATTAAACATATCAAAACTAAAGTGCTCATCTAATTTTATGATATTTGAGCTATCCTCTTTTAATGCACTCACACAAAGACTTAGTGCCTCATCAAACTTTTTGTCATCCACAGGCTTTACTAGATACTTTACAAGCTGTAACTCTATAGCTTTAAATAAATAGTCCTTATCACAAAAAGCAGAGATTACTATAACTTGTACTTTCTTATCTTTTTGTCTTATTTTTTGTACAAATTCCAAGCCATTTAACTTTGGCATTTGTATATCAGTAATTATAATATGAGCTTGCTCTTTTTCAAAAATTTTTAAAGCATCTAAGGCATTACTTGCTTCATATACAAAATCAAAATAGTTTTCTAAATACTCAACACCATTTTGTCTTGCTATATCATCATCTTCAACAAATAAAACTTTTATATTTTTAGTATCCATATTTTGCATATTTGTATTATATCTTAATTTCTTTATGATAAAATCCCACCATGAGAGAATATAAAACACAATCAAAAGAGATTATTTTAACAACAACAATAGATACACCATTAGGACAAATGTTTGCAGCAGCTACAAAAAAAGGTTTAGTGATGTTATGCTACTTCACACCTTTTAATATAGAAGCTAGAATAGATACTTTAAAGAAGAGTTTCGATGTCGATATTATTCCATCAAACTGTGAGTACTTCGATATGCTAAGAGTACAACTTGATGAGTATTTTAATAAACAAAGAACAAGTTTTGAGCTACCTATGCAGTTAGTTGGTTCTACTTTCCAAATACAAGTATGGAAAGAGCTTCTAAAAATACCTTATGGGCAAACTGCAACATTTGAGCAAATAGCCTCACAAATAGAAGGACTTAAATCAAAGAAAGCCCTTGAGAGTCCATGTGCTCAAAATATGCTAAATATTATTGTTCCTTGTCATAGAGTTATGAAAGAAGAGAGTATTTCAAATGTCTATGCAGGTGGAGATGAAAAAAAAGAGTTTCTACTTAATTTAGAAAACAAAAAATCTTAAGTATAATACAAAAAATTATTAAGAAGTAAAAAATTGATAGATAAAAATATTTTTAGACAGTATGATATTAGAGGAGTTGTAAACAAGCAACTTACAAAAGAAAATACAAAGATTATAGCTTACTATTTAGGAAAGCAAATCCAAAAGAAAAGCTGTGAAAATGCCTATGTGGTAGTGGGGTATGATATAAGAAAACACTCAAAAATGCTTTTTAAAGCACTTGTTAGTGGTCTTAATGCCTCAGGCTGTAGGGTTTTAAACTGTGGCTTAGTTGCAACGGGTGTTAACTATTTTGCTTCTTATCAAAGCTTTAAAATAAAAAAGCAAAAAATAAAACCAAATGCTTCTATTATGATTACAGGTAGTCACAATGCTAAAAAATACAATGGCTTTAAAATCACAGTAAACAATGAACCTTTTTTTGCAGATGATTTAATAAAAGTTTATAAACAAATCAAAAAAAATCCTGATATTGAAATCAAAAAAGATTTAACATACGAAAAAATAGATGCTAGAAAGCTTTATATAGATTACATGGTAAAACAGTTTTCACATCTTCAAGGCTTTAAAGAAAAGTTTGCAATAGACTGTGGAAATGGCGTTGCAAATACTGTTATATGTAAAATACTTGATAAACTTGATTTAAAATATAAAGCTTTAAATACAATACCAGATGGTAACTTTCCTAACCATCATCCAGACCCTTCAAAAGAAAAAAACCTAGCTAGTTTAAAAAAACTTCTTAAAAAAGATACAAATCTTGGTTTTGCTTATGATGGGGATGCTGATAGAATTGCTGTATTAACTCAAAAACATAATATAAAAGGTGATACTCTAGCTTATCTTTTCTCACAAACTATGAAAAATCCTGTGATTATTGGAGAGGTTACTTACTCTCAAAATATCTTTGATGAAATAAATAATCATGGTAAAACAGTTATGGATAAAACAGGCTATTCAAACTTAAGATTAAAACTAAAAGAGTTAAATGCAGACCTAGCAGCAGAAGTATCAGGACATATTTTCTTCAATGATAGATATTATGGATATGATGATGCTATTTATGCCACACTTAGAGTATTAGAACTAGTTTTTAAAGGTGTAAACCTTGATAAACAAATAGCTAAACTTCCAAGTGTTTATACAAGTCCAAATATAGAAATGTTTATAAATGAAGACATTAAATTTACTTTAATAAAAAAACTAAAAGAAGAGATTAAAAAGCCTCAAAGGGGTTTTCCTGTAATAAAAGAGGTAATTAAAGTAGATGGTATTAGAATAGTATTTGAGTATGGTTGGGCTTTAGTTAGAGCTTCAAATACAGAACCAAAACTAGTTACTAAATATGAAGCCACTTCTCATGCTACAGCTATTTCTTATCAAACTGCTGTAGAAAACTTAATAAAAAAGGTATTAAATGAACTTAATAGCACTTCAAATTAAAACAAGTGAAGATTTTCAGAAAAACTTAGAGCATTTAAAAAGTTTAATTTTAGAGTGTGAAGAAAACTCTATTATTTTAGCCCCTGAGATAGCTCTTAGTGGTTTTTGTTATGATAGGATGCAAGAGGCTTCTGATTTTAGTATAAAGGCCATAGAAGAGCTAAAAAGCCTTGCAAAGAATAAAACTATTGCTTTAACATTAATTACTAAGCAAAATAATGCTTTTTATAATACTTTACATATATTTCATAATCAAGAAATTTTACATACTCAATCAAAATTAAAACTATTTCCTTTAGGAAATGAACTTGAACATTTTGAAGCAGGAAATAAAGAGGATATCAAAATCCTTGATATAAATGGTCTTAAAGTAGCCACTTTAATTTGCTTTGAACTTAGATTCTCACAACTTTGGGAAAAAGTAAAAGGTGCTGATGTAATTTTAAATCCTGCTATGTGGGGACTTAAAAGAAAAGACCACTATGAAACTATCTCTAAATCCCTAGCTCTTGTAAATCAATGTTTTGTAATAGCAAGTAACAGTGCTGATGAAAATATGGCAAAAGGAAGTGCGATTATCTCACCTTTTGGAAATGTAGTAAAAGATGATGAAAAAGAGATTATCAAAGTAAATGCCGATTTAGATGAAATAAAAAAAGTTAGAAAATATATAAATATAGGATTAGATGAAAATGAGTAAAGTAAAATCAATTATCTTTGTTTGTCTTGGAAATATCTGTAGATCTCCAATAGCTCAAGGAGTAGGGCAAAGATACGCAAAACAAAATAATTTAGACCTAGATGTACAAAGTGCAGGAACAGGTGACTGGCATATAGGTGAACCTCCGTGTGAAAACTCTATAAAAGTTTGTAAACAAAACAACCTTGATATCTCAAAACAAAGAGCTCAACAAGTAACTATTGAAGATTTAAAAAATTATAATTTAGTTGTTGGTTTAGATGATTCAAATATAGCAAATCTTAAAAAATTAGGTGCAAAAGATGTACTAAAACTAGGAGATTTTGGCTTTGATGGACAAGATGTACCAGATCCATACTTCTTTGAAGGTTTTGAAGGTTTTGATAAAGTTTATGAAATGATTGAAATTTGTGTAGAAAATCTTATTAAGGAAAAATGCTAAAAGATAGATTTATTAATCTATCTTCATAGCTTCTTTGATTTCTTCGAAAGATATACCATTTCTTTTGGCCATTAATGCCATATTTACAATTCTTTCTATATGACTTGGTATACTTTTATATGTTGTAAAAGTCGTTGCTTTCACACCTATATTCTCTGCAAAACTCTTTTGTGAAGAGAAACCTATTTCTTTTATTGTTTTCTTAAATTCTCTTTTTTCCAATTTTTATAACTCGTTAAAATTTTTTCGGAATTATATTCTTAAAAGCTAAATACTAGATTAAATTAAGGCTTTAAACTAGTAATTTATAGTTAGAATTTGACAAATAATTCTATTTTATATATAATGCGCGCCAAAATTAAGTGAAAATAAAGGAGAACCTTAATGAATTTGAAAATAATTCTATTTGTTTCACTGTTAATTAGCAATATCTTCGCAACTAACTTTAATCCTTCAAAACTATCGAAGGAAGATATTAAAATGCTAAAATTAATTAAACAACAAGGCGCTAAGTATGGTCTTAGCTACTCACTTATGGCTATAGCTATTAAAGAGTCTTCTATAGGTAAGTACCTTGTAAATGTTAATAGTAAAGACTTTGGTTTATACCAAGCAAATATTAAAACTGTTATAAGCAGAGAAAAAGTAAGAGATACTTCATGGAATAGAAATAGATATGCTATGAAACTTATTTCAGACTTCGAATTTGCTACAAAAAATGCAATTGCTGAGCTTAAATACTGGAAAAAAGTTCATAAAAATGATTGGAGAAGAGTTTGGAGTAGTTATAATGGCGGATGGAGTTACAACTCTAAAAGAGCTAGAAAATACTCAAGAGATATAGCTTCAATTATTAGAAAATTAAGAGCTGCTAACGTTTAAACTTATAAAGTAGATTAAATATAACTAGAGATCTAGTTATATTAATCAACTTCTACTTCATTATCCTCTACTTTTTGAGAATATACTGTTTCTTTTCCTGAAGCTAAAATTCTAGCTTGGTCAACCCATTGGTACTTTTTAACACATCTTGGAAGTTGTAAAAACTCTTCTATCCAATCACAATTTTTACTTGTCCATTAGCAATTTGTTCAAAATGGAAAATTCCAATTTTGTTTAAATCTTCTTCAATTTTACTGTTAATACCTTTTATCTTTTTAAGATTATCTTTCCCTGATTGTTTAGGGCTTGATAAAATTAAAGGCTTATTGTCAACACTTGAGTTCTTTTTGAATATAGGATTAATATTTGATCTTCTTGCATTTGGTTTTAAACCAGCACCATCATCCAAGTTTTCTGTATTATCCACAGGTGGTGCGTATGAAGCCTTTGAAGCTCTACCTAGCATAAAGCCTATTAAAAGACCTACAAATGCTGCTATGACTAAATTTACTACAATTAAAGAAGCTATTTCAAACATTAATTTTCTCCTATTATATTTATTTCAACTCTTCTGTTTATTTCAGATAATCCATTTTTATCATCTTTTGCTATTGGAAACTTCTCTCCATAACCAACTGCTTTTAATCTGTTCTTAGCAATACCTAATGAACTTAATGCTTTTTTAACACTATTTGCTCTATCTTGAGATATTCTTAAGTTTAATGAAGCTCTGCCTCTTGAGTCTGTATGTCCTGCTATTTCTACTTTTATATTTTCATGTTCTTTTAAAATATCAGATACTTTTTGTACACTTGAAAAAGAGTTTTTTGCAATATCAGCACTTCCTCTTTTAAATACAATCTTATTATCTTTTAAAATAGCATTAATTTGTTCTTGTATTTCTTCTGATGTTACTACAGGCTCTTGCTCTTTTTCCTCTACTAAAACTTCTTCTTTTATAGACTCTTGTTGAGTGTTTATTTTAGTTTTTTCATCTTCAAGTTTATCTATACTATTTTCATTTATAGTTTTAGCTTCTTTAGCTTCTTCATCTATCATAGTATCATGGGCAGTTAATTTATCTTGAATTTTCTGTTCACTTTCTGCTATGTTATCCACTTCATTTGATTGAACTTGAGGCTTTGAGTCTAAACTATCTTTTAATAGTTCATCTTTTATTTTTAGGGCTTTGTTTTTTACTTCTTCAATGTAGTTCATAATAACTTTTGTATCGAAGTCTATAAGCTTCTCATTTGTACTTATAGCTTGACCTGAGCTATCTTGTACTTTATTATAATCAAAACTAACTACAGTATAAACTATTAGAGCTATTAAGATAAATAATAACGAAAAAATCTTTGTACCAAATGACATATTTTACTCCCTAAAATAGGTAGATTATTTAAAAGCTATATTATATATAAAATTTATAAAAAATAACTGTAATAGTGAGTTTTATTAGGACAAATATTAACTTGGAAGAAAAAATAGTTTGAAGATTTTAAATAAAGTGTATTTTAACAAGAAATAAGACTTCTTAAGCCTTATTTTTTTCTTCTAAAAATTCATAAATTACATTTTGAATTTTTATATATTTATCTAACTCTTCTTTTCCTAAAGTATCACAAAGTTCATCTTGAATCTTTTGGATAAACTCATTTGCTTTGTTTATTAAGCTTTCACTTTTTTTAGTTAATATTACTGTTTTTTTCTTTTTTATTTAACTCTTGGGAAAAGCTAAGATACTCTAATTCTTCTAATTTTTTAAGATTTTTGTGCATTGCTTGTCTTGAATATCCAAGCTTTTTTGCTAAATTTGAAATAGAGATATTTTCATACTCTTTTATATAAGGAAAAATTGTAATCAAAGAGCTTGAAAGCCCTAAAAATCCAACTTTTTCTAACTCTTTTAAAATTAACTCATTAAAAACCTTGCTTGTTTCTAAAGATAAAAAACATAGTGACATATTGTAAACCTAGTTGACATAAGTGTAGTTTTAGTGTAAACTTACACTAATAAATTTAAAGGAGTATAACATGAAATACCTTATGCAAATTGACTTTCCTCATGAAGGACCTTTTGGTGATGAATTAACTGCTGCAATGAGTGATTTAGCAAAAGATATAGCAAATGAAAATGGTTTAGTTTTTAAATTATGGACAGAAAATAAAGAAACAAAAGAAGCTGGTGGAATTTATGTCTTTGATAATATTGATGATGCAAAGAGATATTTAGAAAAGCATACAGCAAGACTTGAATCTTTTGGATATACAGATATTAAAAGTAAAATCTTTGAGATAAATGAAGAGTTAAGTAAACTAAGTAAATCTACTTTTCTTTAAAACATAAAATAGGTGCATAAATACTATTTTTTTTATATCAAGTTTAAAACATGCACCTATTTGAAGTTCGTTTTCATACTCAAATTTTACATTTCTTACACTAATAAATCCCTTTGCTTTTTCCATAATAAGTTTGCACATATATAAGCCTATACCTGTACCATTTTTATCTTTTATAGTACTAAACTTATAGTCAAAAACCTTATCTAAGATAGAGTCATCTATTCCACCTGCATTATCTGTGATTTCTAAGCTAATAAACTCATCATTTTGAAGTGTTTGAATTTTTATAAGTTTGGTTGTTTCAAGCTGTTCTAGTTCATCAATTGCATTTGAGATAATATTTATAATCACTTGTACAAGTTCATTTTCTCTACCAATTACTTTAAAATCTATACTTTCATCTAAAAACAAAATATCTTTATGCTTAAATTTCGAACTAAGAAGTGCTTGTACTTTTAAAAGCATTTTGTTTTAAACTAAACTCTTTAAGAGAATCATCCTTGTAAAACTGTCTAAATACATCAATAGTTGTTGATAAATGATTTGTAGCACGTGCAATAGAACTTAATGAATATTCTAAAATTTCATCATCTAACTCATTAAAACTCTTTTTAAGTCTTATTCCTGATACAGAAGTACTAATGGAAGATAATGGCTGTCTCCACTGATGAGCAATACTTTCAAGCATTTCTCCCATAGAAGCTAATTTTGACTGCTCTATTAAAAGTAAATCTTTTTTATTTGCTTTTTTTACTTGCTCTTTTACTTCTTTTTCTAAAGTCTTATTATAATTAATAAGATATTTAAAAATATAGTATGAGAAATCAAAATTAAAGCTATGAAAAATAGCGTCACAAAAGATGAAAGTAAAATATCCCTTTGAAATTTTTCTTCAAGTTCTTTAACTTCTTTTTTTAATAAAAGCAGTGCTTTATCTAATGCCTTTTGATAAATACTTTTTGATTCTTCATACTCTTTTGAAAAAAGAAAACCTTTTGCAAGTTCATACTTTTTATTCATAGCATATTCTAAAGCTTTTTCTTCAAGCTCTACTAATTTCATATTTGCTTTATCAACTTTTTTAGCTCCTGTTTTACAACAGGCATATTTTGTTTTATTTACTTTATTACCTCATCAAGTTTTTGGACATACTTGTAATATCTATTATTCCAATATACAGTATCTTGATATAAAGCCATTCTTGAAGACATAGTAAGAACTTCATCATAATATTTTATTTTTTGAGATAAAACAATATTTTCTTCAATATGCTTATGTTTACTAATATTTTTATTTATATTTATAATTGAAAATACAGATATAAAAAAAGATAAGATAGCTAATATTATGAAAAGTATAATACGCTTTTTATATGTGTTTTTATAAATCATTTAATATCCTAATTATTTATACATTTATTCTACAATAAACAGAAAGTGAAAACAATAGTTGTTTTATTCATTGATTGATATCAATGTTTTTATCAATTAAAGCTCATATAATTCCTCAAATTTTTAAAATATAAAATAAAAAAGGATTTACAATATGAGTATGTTTTGTTACCAATGTGAAATGAGTCAAAAAGGTGGTTGTGGTAGTACAGGTGCAACAGTTGGAACTTGTGGTAAGGATGAAAACTTAGCTAGACTACAAGATATTATGATTTTTGGGCTTAAGGGTCTTAGTGCCTATAGAGAGCATTTAAATACATTTAAACCAGAACTTACAAAAGAGATTGATGATGTAATGAGTGAGACACTATATTTTACACTTACAAACGTAAACTTTAATTTCCAAGACCATATTAATCAACTAATGAAAATAGGTAGTGCAGGGGTTAAAGTTATGGATAGACTATCAAATGCACACACAAATAAATTTGGTATTCCAACACCTGTAAAAGTTTCACAAAATAAGGTAGAAGGAAAAGCTATTTTAGTTTCAGGACATGACTTAGAGTTTTTGAGAAACTACTTATTGCTACAGAAGGTAAAGGTATTAACGTATATACACACTCTGAAATGTTACCAGCACATGGTTACCCAGAGTTAAGAAAGTTTAAACACTTAAAAGGAAATGTAGGAAAAGCTTGGTTTGATCAAGCCAAACTTATGGAAAAATTCACAGGAACATTTGTAGTAAATACAAACTGTATTGTACCACCAAAGAAAAACTGCTCTTACCTTGATAGAGTATTTACACATAAAATAGTTGGTATTGAAGGTTCAACTCCTATTCTTGATTATAATTTTGATGAATTAATAGAAAAAACTTTATCTTGCCCTGATGCAAATGGTGTTGATTTAAATGAAGACAGTACTTTAACAACAGGACATCACTATAAGACAGTTCTTACTTTAGCACCTCAATTCTAAAAGCTTTAGAAGAGGGTAAAATCAAACAATTCTTTGTAGTTGCAGGATGTGATGCCCCTGGAAAGCCAGGTGAGTATTATAGAGAACTAACTGAGTCTTTACCAAAAGATACAGTTATTTTAACTTCTTCATGTGGTAAATTTAGATTCAATGATATTGATTTTGGAGAGATAGAAGATACTGGAATTCCAAGATACCTAGACCTAGGACAATGTAATGACTCAAATGGTGCAGTTGAAATTGCAAAAGCTTTAAGTGAGGCACTAAATACGCCAATAAATGATTTACCTGTATCAATTGTACTATCTTGGATGGAGCAAAAAGCTGTAATTATTTTACTTGCTTTATTCTCACTGGGTGTAAAAAATATCTATTTAGGACCAAAACCTCCACAATTTGTAAATGAAGATATATATAATTTCTTATCAGAAACATTTAATCTTACACTTACTACTAATGCAAAAGATGATTTGAAAAAACTTCTTATTGCATAAATAAAAGAGCTTTTGCTCTTTTATTTAAAAACCTCCATATAAAGCAAGAACTATAGGTATATAAAGAATAGAAACTATAGTACTTAAAATCACTGTAAAGCTTGCCTTTTGAGGCTTTGCGTTTAGAAGTACTGCTAGGGTTACGGTGTTTCCTGCAAGTGGAACTATTGAGAATAAAAATAGTACTTTATATAAATCTTCATTTAAAAACATGATATATGTTTTGTCTACATAAATTACAGCAAGCATTGCTAAAGGCCAGAAAATAAACTTCAAGATAAAAGTAATAGAGATAAACTTAGCATCTAAATCACTTCCCCTTTGAAGACCAATAAGACCCATACCAAGCATCATCATTCCTAATATCCCATAAGCACCTTTAAACTGTCCAGTATAAGCACTAATAGCCTCAGGTATTTGAACCCCTATTAAGTTACAAATAATACCTAAAATAAATGCATATAAAATAGGAAGTCTCAACATCTTTTGAATTGATTGTTTTACAGTAAAGTTTCCTTTTGCAGTTACATAAAAACCACTTGTACTTTCATATAAAAGAGAAGCTAAAACAGTAAAAATATAAATATCTGCTAAATGGGGAGGAAAAAATATAATCGCTAAAGGAATACCAAAATAACCAGTATTTCCAGTTCCTGCACTAAAAGCTAAGATATTTCCTGTTGGGTCATTCCATGATTTACCCCATATAAACAAAGACAAAAAGGCAATAATAGAGCAAAATAGATATAAAAAGACAGGTAAAAACAGAATTGATAAATCTATTTTAACACTAAGTGTTGCTGAAAATACAACAATAGGACCTAAAATATAAATCAATACATTAGCAATTGACTCTCTTTTTACATCTAAAAATTTTGTAGCTACATAACCTAAAACTATATTTATATAAAGTGGAAAAATCTTAAGTAAGATTATAAAAAACAGTGACATACTCTCTCCTAATTTTGACTATACAGTCAAGGAAAGAATATATCACATTTTTTGTACATAAGTCAAGGCTTTAAAATAAACTAAATAAGTTACTACATATTATTATTATAAATTTAATTTAGTTTTTTATATTCATATTTATTATTATAAGTATATAAAGCTAATATAACATAGTTAATTTAAATATTTTACATTATATTATTTTAAATAATATTATTGTAATATTATAATAAAATTATTTTAAGGATTAAAATGAAAAAAATTTCTTTATTAACTGCGGGATTATTACTTACTTCTTGTGTTGCTTCAGCTTCTGCTTCTGACATCTATAGTATTACAGTTACAAACTCAACTCAAGCGGGTTCTTTTACTAAAGGGGATAGTAGTCTAACTAATATAGTTGATTATTTTGATGATTCAAAACTTAATAGTTTACTTACATCTGGATATGCAGATACTGATGCTGTAAGTGCAACTTTAGATATGAGAGGTCTTCCAGTAACTTTAGCTTATACAGCAAATGCGACTACATTAACATTTAGTGTTCCTTCACTTGGTATTACTGAGACCTTTACGGGTGCTACAAGAGATGATAGTAATGAAATGCTTGAAGAATGGTTCGAGAAAAATGGTGCTGCGACTATGGAAAGAATCATGAAAGAGCTTGCAAGAGTTTCTCCTGTAGATCCAATTGCTGGTAACTCAAACTCTATTATGGCTAAAACTGTTGAATCAGACTTTACAAATGGATTTTTAAATACTGCTACAAAACAAAAAGTAGGAAAAATCCAAAATGCTAAAAATGGAAATACTTTAAGCATTGCACCAACATTTAAATCTTTAGAAGTTGATGGAAAAGATAGTACAAGCTATACACTTCCACTTGCTTATTCTATTGTTGCAAAGGATGATTCAGCACATAAACTAACATTTAGTTTACCTTTATCATATACAGACGTAGAAGGGGCAAAAAGTTATAGTTTAGGTTTAGGTGTTGGTTACTCTTTACCAGTAAATAGTGCTTGGACACTTACTCCATCTATTGGTTATAGTATTGCAGGTTCAGTTGACTTAG
>CANNZV010000604.1:0-250749 GCA_947561585.1 Caprella mutica
CTTTTGTGTTACTCTAACCGGAATTGAGCTTTGAGGTCAGAGAATGGAATCACTGTAATATATGCAGGAAAAATAAAGACCCTTTCTACATCACTTATTTTTCAGCGGGAAAATGTATACCGTTATAATAAAGTCTCCGAATTGGGTAATTGAATTTGTACATTGTTAAATTAGAGAAATTTTTTGCATATAATAATTATTTATCTCATAGAAACATTGCCACCTGGGATATCAATAATTTCCTGCAAATTGTCGTAGATTTACCTACTAATTATAACGTGCAACTACATGTACTATCGCATAATGCCATTGCACACAAATTTTCAAAAAGTATTTGAATGTCCAGTGAAAGTGCAACAGTGAATTAATTTGGTAATCATTTTCATGCGAGATAATCAGATTTTTATATTGTAACTTTCTAATTAATCTTTTTTTTATAATAACTGAGTTCTAAATATATTTCAAAATTCAGTAACTTAAGATAATTTGTTCATTGGTTGTTACTATTGATTTCTCCAATTCAAATATAAAGAGGAAACAAATAATGCTAATGAAGGACGAGGGATCTTAATTTTCAAGAACCCAATAATAATGAAATTAAAATAAGATATTAATTTCACGATTATTGGCACCAATATTTCATTTACTTTTCACGTAAAATGAATAATTCAGTCTTACGTATTGATTATTTATAAATTCACTTGTAGTTTGCAAAACAAATGAATTCTTAATTTATAAATAAAGATCACATTCAAATACAATATAAAATGAACAGTGAGAAACAAGAATTAACTTTTTAATAGACAAATTAATGATTTGATTTGAATATTTAGATAACTACCTTCATTCATTTTAAATATTTTACAATATTATGCGTTATAAAGGTAAACTCGCATCCCTATATTGGAATATAAATCAAATAAAACACACAAAAGAAAAAACATTAGAATTGAAGAATAATTAAATGTACTGAAGATAGTGAATTGTACAGGAAAAGAGAAAGTGAATCGCACTGCAAAAGAGATATTTGTATACATTTTCTATTGAAATATTAATTCAAACATTCTTGGATAATTTTTTTTTCCGTAAATCTTTAAATTTGATACTTTTACAAATTGAAGTTATTATATTTATCAAAGGAGTGCTGTTCCATTTACAGATTTTTTTTATAAGATTTGGGGATTTACATATAATGAAAATGATATAACAATATATAAGGTGTGTGTTTGGTTAATAATATCCGACACTTTTCAATAGTGTGAGAGTAACTGTGTTTTTTTTATTAGCTTAAAACTCAAATCATAGTTTCAAGTTCAAATAAATCAAATTTAATTAAAAACGAATTCATTCATAAGACAAGTTACCAACGCGATATATAATTATAATTAAATGAAACGAGACTAAATATATTAGTGGGATTTTAAAATGATTAGAATATAATTAGTTAAAATATATTACAAAGTGGAGTTATTCCGTTACATCAGAAAGAAGTGAAATTCAAATAATTAAATTAATTAATTTATTTGTAAAGTAAGCTTTTAACTATGAATACAATACATAATAATCCTAATTTTTGTAAATACTAATGATTAGTATAATACTCAAATTTACATTTATTTACCAATTTTAAATAACACTCAATCATTTGACTAAGTTGTTTGGCAAAACGAAACTCTGTTTACGAACACGTTGAGTTTTACTGCAAAATAATGCAATATTTATCAAAAATTCTCAAATAATTTGATGAGAATAAATTTCAAGATATATAAAATATAAAATTTGTCATGAGTAGTGACGTTTATTTGTAAACATTAATTTATAATATTTATTAATAATCGCCCACAATTCTATTTGTATTCAACATATTCTGGTTTCCACATCTCGTGTCTATTCTATTCAATTCGTTTTATTTGTTTAATTTAATTGGTCGTTCTGTGAATTATATTTTCCCTTTCTCGAGGATCAAAATGTTCTGTGAAAGACAGTAACTAATTGAATACATTCTACAAATGGAGAAAGTTAACATCATATCTTTGGCTTTATTAATATTTTGTAAATATCTCTAACCTTGGTATCTAAAGCTATTCTAGTATCTGCAGTGAGTAAAAGAAACAACTCCAACTGATACATTCAGGTGTTTCGAGTCAACCCTGTCTTTGTCTCTAAAGTGCATCGGTTCGATATACTCTAATGTCTTAGCTATAGTTTGTCAAAATGACAAGGAATTTACTATTTCCTCATTTTTTTCTGATCATTTTAACAAACTTATAACTAAGACACTACAGTGCATCGAACTGATGCACTTTATTGCATCCAAAAGATAGTTTGATGCACAAAAGTATCTCACTTTAGAGCCAAAGCCATAGGGTGAACTCGAAACAACTGGGTGCATCAAAATTTCTCTGTGTGATGAAGCCAAATATTTAATTCTCATATTTCATTGGAGATTAATTATTTTTCTTTTATATTCAAGTATATTTATTAATATTAATTGATATTTTAATGTTATACATAAAAATAAGGCAAACTAATCATCATGTTACATTTTATACTTTTTACTATACTAAAGTCATTAGGGTCGGACGGGGTATCACTGCGCACAATCCCGCAAACTCTGTATTTATTCAAAAATTGAAGGTACTAGTTTCGAAATAATAGCTAAATAAATGAAAAAATTATTGAAAAAATTTTGTGCGTAACTTTTAGTAAGTGCATCGGGTTATCTCTGCGCACATGAAGGGGTAATACTGCGCATTACATAAATATAGCATTCATCTCCCCCACCTAAATATCTCCTGTCCCCATTTTAATGCCCCTCCTCCCACCTATCAAAATATCCTTCTTTCTTCATCTAAATATCCCTCTCCTCCCATCTAAATCACCCTACCCTCTCGTTCCATCTAAATCCCACTCTCCTACCATTTTAATCACACTCTCTTCTCATCGAAATCTCCCTCCCTTCCTATCTAAATCCCCCTCTTCCCCATCTATTTCCCCCTCTCCCCATCTATTCTCCCTCTCTCACATCTAAATCCTCCTCCCCTTCATCTAAACGTCTGTATTTCCCTCTCTACATGCCCTCTCCCCAATATATTTGTCCCTTTCTTTTTAAACACATATTCAATGAATCTGCAACACTTAAATTTTATGCAACTAGTTGACTACTTATACCAAGTAATATGATACGATCGTAGGTTTATTGTTAATCAATATTTAATTCTAAAACCTTTATATTCCCTCCTCCCCCTAAATACCCACTCTCCCTATTTTAATACCCACACATCAAGTTGCATAGCTACTACGATTGTAAGTTTATTACTAATCAAAATTATAATTAAATAAAACGTTATTAATTTTTATGCCTTTATTAAAAGCTAAAAACTCATAATTTTTATTTATATTCACATACAAATATTGTTATTTATAATGCGCAGTGATACCCCTCTACCTCTAAATTATGTAGCGTATCACTGCGCACGGTTGTGGCAAGAAAACCGTCAAAATTGAGGAGTTGAAAATTTGACATAATGTAACTGTTATTGTTTGTGCTAACATGATAAAACAATATGAATCTATAAATCTTGGTTGCAGAGTTATTGGAGAGTTTGCGGGATTTAAAAATCACCAGCGCAAACTTTTTCAGATCGTTCTTAGAGCACTACATATATTGCGACTCAGCTCTAGAAATACCGATAGGATAATGGTGTTTCATGATGTTTATGGGAGAAAAGAAGATGCTTGTAAGGATGGTGCAATCAGATTTAGGCTAAAACAAGTGGTTTTAAAATTATAAGGGGTGCGATGTGATAACCCATAAAAAGGGAATGCGCAGTGATACCCCGTCCGACCCTTTATATATTATAAATTTTTAAATACTTTCCGTCACTACTCATGATTGCACTGAATTCCTCCTATTGAGAGAGGAAATTATGGTGGGGTAATGGTAGAGTAGCTAATGTCTAAATCAACTATGTTTTCACCTTGACCTTCCCTCTTTGATTTGCATTTCAAAATAAAACTTTCAACACTGATGAAAACACTGACTAAAAGTTACAGTGCGATATCAGATATACAAATTTATCTCATACTTAATTTTCCATGGCCCCAAAAATGAGATTATATCAAAGATTCCTAGAAATTGAAGAGTTGTTATTACCTTCATGAAGATAAATAACGATTGTGTCACCTATGTGGGAACTTGGTACTCCAAGAGGAAGTTATGGTGGGGAAATTATGCTGACTTTTCCTAATCTTTTATGGCCCCACCATAACTTACTCGACATAACTTACCTCATTAATCTTACTAAATATTTTCAACCAATTTCTGGACGATCAGTGAGTAAAAAATGAAAATTGAAACTAATATCGTCAAGCAGCAACTGAAAACAAGGTAGCCACTTAGCTATTAAAGTAGACTAGTTATATTTTAAGACTCCACCTGGACTTCACCTAGGCTCTGTTAGTGTAATGTAGAATATAATACCATTTTCCGTCCATCAATCTTTCAAATCAGACCGTTAATCTTTACAGAATTCATTTCTTTTAAATTCCTGTTCTTCTCTCGTACGCTGATACAATCATCAGCTGTAATTGAAAATCGGATGCTTCATCTTCGTTGTCTGTATTAGCCTCTAAAACAGACGGTTAATCCTCTGGAGCTTCATTGCGGGATTTTTCTTGTACTTCAGATAGGAAGAAACATCTGACTACAATTGCCTTTCAGTTATGAGGACAGGCATTGATTTATTGGGGGTAGCATTGGAATATATAAAGAATGTAGATACTGAGTGTTCCTTCCCAGAACCCTTCCTTCCCACATTGATATGTATCATAAGGCAACATTGCTCCAATATTGTTACATTAAGGCAAATATTAGGACATTATTGCCTTGAAATACACAGTTACCTGACTGGAACTAATTTTCTTGGAAAATTGAATCAAATGAATTATGAACAATATGAAATTTCATATTTCAACGTGAGATATTATCGAATTTGAAATACAAATTCACAATTTCCGGGAATTTTTGATACTTCAAACCATTTATTTTCTCCAATGTAATAAATTATTATTCCAATGTACATAGTAACATTTTCAATGTGATAAATTAATTTATCTAATTTAATGAGGAATAAGTAATAATATAATTAACTTACTTACTTATACTAATTTTTTTGTATAATTTCGTATTGCAAAAGTAAAACTGAATATACATTTTTCTGGGCTTTGCAAAGTCTTGTTACATTTACACTTCCATACTTCAAATACCTCCAAGAGAGTATTTATGGATGAAATTAAGAATCTTTGGGCCAGAAGCTCATGTTAGTGTTATACCATTGCTGCCCAGTTTTTGTCGTGTGTGTGGGACTGTGAGTGTCCTGCCTTCTGAAACACGTAATCTGCCTTCAAGGTGATTCTGAACTCATGGGAGAACTTTCGTTTCTGAAAATTCTTGTTAAACAACGGAGGTTACCTTGCATCCCTGGTGAAACAACATCAAGGGCATCTGCTCTTCATTGGAGAGTACGACACCAATCATCTTGATAGAGGCTGAATGTTTGGTGGTTGACATTCGACAGTGTCAAGAAACATCATTCCCAAAACCTACGACTTGGTCATTCTGTTTGATGAAAACTGGATCGATTGAGAATGTATTCTCAAAGGAAAAAATGAGAATTTGATTCCCGTGCCTCTTTAATTCATGTAACAGACAGGTGCTTCTCTCTAAACGTTTTTAAGTCGTTGCATCATTTAAGAGGGGTGTATAGAACGTCTAAGACTTCTTCCTCCCATACTCTTGACCACCCTGTGCACAGTTGACACAGAAATCTTCTTTTTTTCGTGCCAAATTCCTCGTTTTCCATTTCGAGTCAATGGTTTCAAAGCTAATTACATGTAGTCATCCATCGAGAACGATTCTGGAGGGACTCTGAGTTCTTTAGACACACAGCAACCCGTTAGACAGTCATTCTTCTGACGTTAGTTTGCGTATGGCCCGCGCTTAACAAAGTGGATTCTATTTGCTTCTATTTGCTTCATTACGTTGTACTTAAATTTTTTTTTTTAAATCAAAATAGTATCTTTGATATTTGGACATTCATTAAAGTGAACAAATTAAAATTAAAATCCATGATAATATATAGATTTAAAGAATAAGAAGTGTAACAGGACTTTTGCAAAGCCCGGTATTTATTAGAAACAAGGCTAATATCCAAGTAATCGGATTTTATCATTATAAAAGAAAAAAGTTTATAATAATCATAATTTAATTCTTACCTTAATTATTACATATATAATACATATTAAACCGTACCGAGCACTGGATATAAGCGTATGAAATATCGTTAATATCACTTTTTAAGTCTCCGTTTAAGAAGTTAGTTAATGGTCCTAAGCGACTTGAAATAATTAAAAGACGTAGACTGTAAATAATAAAAGTTTATTTATATGTTGGAAATTTTTAATAAGGTAAAGTTTCAATTATAGATTGGGACCGAATTATCGGATATGAATTGTAAATGTTTATTATTAAAATATTCAATAAAAATATGACAGAGCTCTCATCAAAATGAATATATTTTAATATATTGTTGCTGTTTTTATTATTAATCTATTTAAATTTGTGTCAAGTATCTAATACCAGACTGATAGTTTTTAATTCGCCTTTACTATTATGTATAATTTTCTATTGAGAGCAATATACATCGGAATAAATGTTGTCTAATAATATTTTTTTAACAAAGTATGATTTCATTGTTTGAAGATAACTGGTTATGGTGCAGCCTCACAAGGATAATTGAAACCCTATGTTAATCTTCTATTGCACTCAATATAAATTTATCTGATTAGCAAACTTAGTTCTTTAAATAAATCTTCTACAGTTAGTAATATTCTTTTATTGATATCACTTATATGCTAATAGGTATCCGAGTGAACTAATCGAAATAGTTTTTGATCAAAAAGATTTAATATGATTAATTAGGAAATTGATAGAATATTCATACTGTGCTCTTTGAAGACAGTTAAATCGCGAATGTAGAACTTATAACTGCTAATATTAAAAACTTTTCCATTTCTTCGGAGCAATTAAATCGCAAAAAAGTTCGATTACTTTCTGAAGAGTCAATCGAAATTGAAACTCAAGGAGAGAGCGAGAATATTGATGGCTCTGACTGAGAGTAGAATAGTTTTAATATCATTTCAATTGTATGGAATTGAAAATTAGACTTCCGACTACTGTTAGTGTGTCATTCCTATTTTCACATGTTTCTTAATATTTCATCATATCACATTTAGTTTAATTTAAGCAAAGAGAAATAGAGTGACTTGCAATATTTAGTACCAAATGCAATTACATACTTAGCTTCAAGGGACTATAGTTATTCTGGAAATTAATATTTTGTCGAATTTGTAGTTTTTGTTTCAGAAAACTGAATAACCAGAGAGTATTTTATGGTTGGATTAACTATGCAATTTTTTAGCCGATTTTATTTTTCTATGACTGCAAAGTCAAAATTATTTTTGAAATTATGTATGTTGAGTAATTATTGACTTCATGAATTGGTTCCATATTTTATTATCGAACAGTTCCATATAATAATTATTATTTCCCTTATATTTAAATTTGTATCTATTATACATCATTCTCGACGTTATATTGAATTCGAATATGAAAAAAATAAGTAATAATTAATCAATATTTTTTCTTGTTCTTGCATGAACTAAAATGGGGAACCGTCCGATAACTCAGAGCTTAGTCTAATATATACATTCTGGTACCCCTCCGTAACTGGTACCCCTCCGTAACCTTCACTCTGGGCAAGTCACTCCATATCTTACTATGCAGTTCTATTGAATATTTTGTCACTAAAAATTAAATATAATTCATAATTGTATATAAATACAAAAATACACTCTGGTTATTATATTCATAGTAACTATTAAAATATATTAAAATTCATACAACTCTACCAATTGATTATATAATATTAGAACATTTTATTATTTTAATTCTCTCTATATTATTGGGTAAGCGATCAACTTTGAATTCTTAATGGATATATTAAGTTTACTCTTATCTTCATTTTAATTAAATTAAAGGTATTTGAGGAATGTTTTTCTAATAATTGAATCAAAATACAGAGTTTTATAAATTTAGGGGACCCCATTATTAGTCTTCTATGGCCCCACCTTAACTTTACTATATATCGAACTGTATAAAGAATATCTTTTTAATCTGAATAAACTGTAAAAAAATGTTCGATCTGAATGATTCTCCAACAGAATACAAAATGCAAGAGAAAGGGCATAAATTAATTCTGGAGATTAAAAAATAAAACAAATAATACTTATAATAGAAAGTATAAGAAATAATCAATAGAAGACAAGAGTATAAGGAAATATACATATAATGCATTAGAATATGATAATATTTAAGAACATAAATACTACAAATTAGGCAAGTTATAATACAAAGAATTAAAACATTTCAAAAAATACAAATGGATCCAGATATTACATAAGAATCCAAAGAATACAGAAGTTAAGCAGTCTTAAAAAGTTGATCCAATTACTTTCTCGTAAAAATAACACAAGGAAAACCTTTTAATAATTTGTGTCACAAGTTTGGGAACTGTACATGTCATTGAATTTATAATTGTTTGCTAACTTTGTTAGAAATTCATGGAATATGTTTGTCTTGTTAATTGATGACTTCTAAGTATGGTATTTTACACATAGTAGATATTTGCAATTAATTATTTTACCTAACCTTATTGTAAATATTTTCCACGAGCAATTGAATAACCTCGTTGGGATTATTCTATTAGCTTCATAATAAAGAAATATTATATTTGATTCCGGTGTTTCCTCATATTACAGAAAAAAAAAACAATATATGAAAAACTTTGAGCTGTTGTTTTGTAGATTATCAAAATCCTATCTAATTTAGAAACTCTTCTACAGAAATAAACATTGGCAAATACCCTCTACGTCTTCCACTCACAAATGGCTGAGGAATTCAACTAGCAGTCAAAATTAATAAACTAGCAGTCCATTTATGAATTGAATGCATCATGTATATAGTTACTTTAAGAAGGTTTAATGTCTAAAGCTTTGTATTGAATTGAATGTTTACTAGATTTTATAATGCTCATTACAGTTTGAAGAAATAATTGTTCTTGTTCCCATCATATGTTAGAAATCCCACCATCGTTCTTATTATCTATTCAGCTATCGCCTCCCATTGGCTTAGTAGTGATGATGTCATAATATCTATTAAATACAAGATGGTAGTTGATATAAAAGTAATAATATACTTTAATGTTCCTAACTCATTTGACTGTGATATTTAACAAGTTACTCTATCAATTCCTTCCGTCAACATTAAAAATTCATGTGAAATAGTTTCAAATAGGTATACGTTGAGATTCTTGGACACTCATAGTAATAGGAGAGTAAGCGTTATCTCTATGCATTATTGATTTAATAAATCAAATTTTCATCATGAATAATGTTTTCATATAAAAATAACGATACCAAAGTTGTTATCTTAAAACATCTTTTACATTCTCATACATGCTTTCGTAGAGATTTAGAATTCACCTTTGCGGATTTTTTTATTACATAATTTCCTAAATATTTGCTAAATTATTCCATTGCTTATATTTCTAACCCACGAAAATAAGATTTATAGTCTGCTTAATTTACAATACTTTTTTACTTATATTGGAACAGAAAATTAAGAAGTTATTGTACATACTAAATGTACATCGCTTGAAGAGTAATGTTACAATTAATGTTTGCGAATTAAATAGCAGATTGAAAGTTCACTATGAAATTGATATTAATTTTTCATTGTTATTTTGGGCGTTTAGGAAATTCAATATCCACTGCACAGGTGATCCAAAGAGAAATGGCAGTGAGGCGAAGGCCTTATTGAAGAGTGGGCAATAAATGTAACCTCCATGCACTGTGTCGACTACTCTGTTACTATTGGTAACCATATCAACCCAGCGCTTTGATGTAAGAATAGGCAATCATTGATAAGTGAACTACAAAGTCAGACTGCTTACCCATGAATATAGGTGGAGAATAGATTGGGAATAAATTGATGAAATATGGAAGAAAACTCTGGAAAAAGAGCGTAAACTAGAAAAAAATATACAATAGAAATAAAATATGGCCTAACTGATGTGGCCATTAGACATTTTGTAGAGAATAATGATGAAATATGGAAATATATTCATTGTAGAAAGAAAACTGTCCTATATACAATGAATTTTATTAGTCACATTTTAATAGTATTTCTCATAATGATCCATGAAAATTTTTAACGTGTATAAAATTCGGTTCTAGTTTCATTCGCTGAAAACTCTTTCGCCGAATATCACTTTTGCCGAAGAAATGACAATTATTTACCTAAATAAGTAATACTTATTTTAAGGGGACCGCCCCAAAACTTTTGAAAAAAATTTATTATTGGAGTTATCGTTCTGAAACTTTATATGTATATATAAAATTGAATTATCTATCGTTTTTGTTCATGACATTTTATCGATTAGACCCATAGAAAACGAGTTATTCGAATTTCGGACAAATTTCGAGCCATTTTCAAATACTCTACCCCTGGTTTTTGAATGAAGCTAGAGCATTGCAGTTTTTTGCATTCGATTTTCCATACTGATATCTACAATATGATCGCCTTCGATTTTTGATTTTCGAATGGGTTTTCTAAATTTCGACTTTTTCATGAAAAGTAAACCAAAAACTTTGAAAAAAAAAATTTTGTCGGAAAAAATTTTGTACAACAAATTCGAAAATCAAAAATCGAAGGTTATCATATAGTAGATATCATTATGCAGAATCGAATGCAAAAAACTGCAATGCTCTAGCTTCAACCAAAAAACAGGGGTAGAGTTTTGAATTACAAGATATCAGAATTAGTAGGAATTTCCGTTCAAAGTTTGATAATCTGACACGCAGCATCCATCCGCTTCGAAGGTTTAGGGATAACTGAGCAATCTTTCTTTGCATTCATTGGTGTGGGCGTGCTATAGTGGTAAGTTAGATACCAGATATAGCAAGATAATTAATTATTACGAATTATAATTGGCTGAGAGATGGTTTTTAGAGTACATATTGACTCCCTACCCCCCGGCCCACTTTTCCCTTTCTCCCTCTCCCCAGGGGGTTAGAGTTATACGAGACTTCTGATATTTTGCACACACTATAAGAAGGTTATAAAGCAACTATTTACTTAATAAAAAAAAAAAAAAAAAATTTGAAATTTCTTCGGGGGGTGGTCCCCTTAAAGTAAAACAACAATAAAGTTTGAATTTTGTCACAACCAAACCTGGCCGGATGGGGAGGGGGACAAACCCCCCAAACTTCCCCAACCGGACCGCTAACCTTACCTTAGGTGGACAGTATATCATTATATTTATAACAAATAGTGTTTTCTTAATTTTCGGCGACGGTGTCTATCGGCGGAGGTTTTGTGCGGTGAATGTGTTTTCGGCGAATGGACTGGACTGGTCATCATAAAATTCACGTCTGATAATCGTAATTCTAAAATATATTTTAAATCATTTATTTGTTGCAACTAAACATTCATAGGAAACTTTAAAATTCAATAATACATTGATCAGAATAAATTCTATTTAATTTATACAAGATTTGTTCAGTCGATTGGTACTTTAATTCTTCTCTCAATCTTATAAGACCCCACTATAATTTCTTTCGTATTGAACCTAATCGACAATATATACCGATATCATCCTCACTTAAATTTTTGTTTTGTTTTCGATCAGAATACTGTGTTGTTTCGTTAATAAACAATTCCTTCTGCTGTCGCTTGGGAATGCCTAACAGACATTCCCATAATTGTTTGCTTGACTAGAACAGAATAACACACGTATTCGGTTTTGACACTATTAGTGAACTTGAATATTCGCATGAGAATTAGATTTTCGTTATGAAAAAAGTGCTGCAAGGGAATTGAAATGTGTTATGCCATTACGTTTTTTCAGACTATACTGTGATTGATGATATTTTCAATACACCTAATTCACATTTCTATAAAGAAAACTTTTATAATTGAAATATATACATATATAAATATTTAAGAATTGGCAAAACTCAACGACAAATTTTTAAGATTTGAGTATAAAAGAAAATAAAAAAACTGTGACATGTAAAATTAGTATCATACAATTATTTTATCTCTAATTCCCTTTTCAAAGTGATTTTTTTCTCTGATTGTACCTCATCACAATGATTCTTTTCTCTGATAGTAAATCATCACAGTAATGCTTTTCTCTGATAGTACATCATCAAAGTGACTCTTTTCTTTGATAGTACATCATCACAGTGATACTTTTTCTCTGATAGAACATAATTGAAGTGACTTTTTTTCTAATAGTACATCATTACAGTGACTTTTTTCTCTGATGGTATGGGATGAAGATTAGAAAATATGAAATAATTATTAAATTAAAGTGATCAAAAAATATTGCAGTGCATGGTTAAAAAATTATTGGTGGATTCATAAATTAAAAAGAACTGTTTAGAAACAAACATTCGTTGCAATTAAATCAAGAAGTAAAGTTTTCAGCAATCAGCAATAACTGTAAATGAACTAAGCAGTGAAGGGTCGAATATGGGGAGCTGAACCTCCATTACCTACTTATACATATTCAGAGCTAGTGATTTATTCTATCTATTCAATACAACACTGTAAGATGAGTGTATGTTATGTTAAACCTGACACTCGGCTTAATTCGTTTCAATCAGATTGGTCGTATTTTCCGTGAGTGTTAATTAGTAGACTTAGTAGAGTCATGGAACACCTCAACTATCTATAAATGTAGGTTAAATAGCTGAAATGGGTGTTAGGATATATGTAAAATGTTATACATAATATTCAATCATCGTAGTAATTTAAAGATAACCAATATTATTAACTCGATGATTATTTTACAAGAATTTGTCAATTATTTCCAGTTATCAATTTTATGGTTTATGGGCATAATGGCACTTGAAACATCATTTAAACTTTGAAGTGGAATCAAAGAGGATTGAAAAAACCTAAACATACCCGAAAAAGAACGCCTATGCACAACAGTAAATTTTACTAAAGCCATTAGTATTAGTCGCAGACATTTGAGGTTTCTAATGTCTGTTCAAATTCTCTGGGCACCCGATATTACCCTCATATCGTAAATTAAAGCTGCAGGGAGATATTAAATTCTGATAAATGCTACTTTTTCTCTATTAATATTATATTAGAATATATCCAAAACATATTAAATTTATGTCAGTAAATAGTGGAAATAAACTCAAATAAAATGTACAATATATATATTTTCCTCTCAAAATGCAATATTCTTTTCCTTCGAGTTTTTCATTTAATTTGGAGAATATTTGACCAAATCTATTCTTCCAGGTCGAATATTACAATTCCGAACATTGTTGAGCTGGCCAAACAATTTCAAACTTCGGTGTAATCAATAGTCGCAGTTTGCATGAATTGGAATATATGAATTGAGTTTTTCTAAATTATTAGAATATTTGAATTCAATTTACACTACAATATACGTGTTTGGGGAAATAAAATGTAATATTTACTCTGAATGATAACATTGCACTATGTTTTTATGAATTAATTAAAAAAAATTATGAAATAATTATACTGATTAAGCTCTTTAATATTTAGTACTACTGAAATAAGTCTTGAAATTTGAATTGGTAGAATAATAGATTTTCTCACACTGTGGAATAAATTGATTGGTATATCTAATTGTGAAATAAAATTAACTTTTAAATTAGATGTGATTTGCAGAAAATCTAACCTTGAACACATTCTCAAATTAATTATCTTTGTATTTATTTACAACACATAAACATCTCACTGAAATATAAGAAAGACATCAATATTTTCACAAAATAAAATGTATTTGCATCTTTCGAGCATTTAACACTTATTAAAAAGATCTTAGGAAATAATATGTCAGTTTCCTTCTTATTTGAATAACATGAATATTATTTCCTGGGAGCCATGGAATTGAGCATGCACGGACATTTCGTCCATGGACATTAAGTCCACGGACAATTCTTCCATGAATTGCTTTATTTTGTATTATATCTATTGTGTGCCATAATTTTATATATTATATTATATATATTCTGCAATATAAAATTATTTAACACCATTATTCGATGGTAATTACAAATGTTTGGTATTTGCCTAAATTTTTATTGGAATCTTTTTATCCGTTTTGCTGGCATCAGTAAAATAATAAAAATGATTTTTTTTAATGATAAACAGGCAGGCCCAATTTTTATTACACCCGAGTATTATAAAATATGTTATAATTACCTGGCATGTGTCGATGTTATTACAGTACATAATCATAGAAAACCGAGATATTTTTTGTGGTGTTTATATCACGGTAACTACAATAATCGTTAATGATAGTATTCAGATTAAGTAATTAGATGCAATATTGGTTCAGAAATTAGTATTTTCTGACATAATATTCTTAACAGTGATTACCTAAATTACATACATGATAATATGCAAACATATAATATACTACTAAAGAAAGATATAAAAAATAGCTAAATATTGATAGTTTTTAGTGTTAGGTTTAATTATTTAAACAACGTAAATTCTTGTTCATGTTATTGGGCTGTTTCATATTTTCGGACTTACACTTATATGATAATAATTATTATTTATGTCTATTGTAATTACTCTTATTCCTGTATTACTCTTATTCACTTCTAAATTTTACATACTCATAATTCATAATTCAGGAGGTATATAAATAAAAATACAGTCAACCCGTTTAGCATATTTAATTTTATAACTGTAATCGATAGGTAATCATTTTTATGAGTTAATTAATTCATATACGGCTTAAATCACTATTATATTATTGTATATTTTCACCTGCCTATTAATGTAATAGTGAAAAATAATATAAAATATATTCCATAAACACTTTAAAATACAAAATAAAGCCATTCGTGGACGAATTGTCAGTGGACGAAATGTCCGTGGACGAAAAGTCCGTTGGACGAAATGTCCGTTGGACGAAATGTCCGTGGACGAGATGTCCGTGGACGAGATGTCCGTGGACGAAATTTCCGTGGACGAGATGTCCTAGACCCGGAATTGAGATGTCCATTTTACACTCTCTGATTTTTCCAGAAAATTCTTCCATCTTTCCTAATCAAGAATGGATATTCCGTATCTATTGTAATCTCTTATAAGTTTTAACTAGAGCCTGGACAAATACCATACAGTCCTAAAAAAACATAAAAACCATAAATTACCATAAAGTCAATAAATGCCATAAAGTCCTATAATGCAATAAAGTCATTAAAATGCAATAAAGTCCTAAAATATCTTATTTTCCTAAAATGATGAAAAAGTATTATTTTTGACTTTTTATACTATTTAATAATTTGGTTAGTCGGTAAAGTTGATTGGATATATAGGCATATTTATAGAACGTTAAAATTCAATCAAAATATGTCTGAATTATTATATAAGTAAACTACTTCTATTACTTCAAGAATTAGTGAAGTCATGACCAATGTATCTAGTTTTCTGTAACTCTTCACCTTAATTTTTTAGCATAGACTCTGCCATTAATAAAAAAATAAAATTGCGAATAATTGATATAATAATCTATCTACTCAAAGAGATATATATGTATAACTTTGTATTATTTATGAAGTGTAGCACAAGAGAAACGATGAAAAAGTTGTACATCCTTTATTTTTTAGAGCTTTCGAATAATATAATATTCATTATCAATAACCTAATTAAGACTAATTTTAAAGAAATATATAGAACTAAAAAGTATTTTGGATACCGAAATTAAAAAAGTCACCTAAATAGTTAATAGAAATTAAAGAAAATTTGAAATGAAGTAAAGGAAAAATAATAAGTTATCAACCCATAATAGTTAGATTGAAAGAACTCGCTTTTTCATTAAGCGTAGGAGACTGTTTATGAATATAGTGAGATTTTCCAGAGGGAAAATATTTGTGATATTTACAATAGAAAAACTTTCAGGTGACAAAATTATGTTTTGTCCTGTAAGTGGTTTTCCTTTACAACAGTTTCAAAATATCTTATATGGTCTAATTATCTAATACATGGTTTGTCTGGTCTGAGGTTGACTTCTACGAAGGTAATTACTTTAAATACAAATTTTGAATTTAATATTGGAATTAGTTACATTTCATGAATTTCAATTTACCTAACCTTTTTTTTATAATACTTTTAGGTTAAATTTGAATAAATATACTATAATTTAGATTTATTGAATTTTAAAGGAATGAATTGTTTATATAATGTTTTCACCATTTTTTTTATTTAAACGGACTAAAAAGTGTTGATTTTATATCCCAAAATGCTAATTTATTTGTTGTAAATACCTATTTATTAATCCTAAAAGTGTATGTATAAGTGCAAAAATGCCTTATTTAGGTCATAAAATGCCTTTATAGGTCCTAAAATGCCCTCTTTTAGGTCTTAAACTGCCTGCATTTTTGCAGGCTCTAGTTAAAACAATCTTCGCTTCATACTTTTTAATTGTTGAAAACTTATTTGGATAATTCTCGTAAAAAAATATATGAATAAATGATTATATTTTCAAAATCAAAAGAATATGAATAAAGATGATAATTTGATAATTGTAATTAGTTACAGAATTTCGGAGTGTAATGAACGAAGCGATCTTAATTTGAAATATTTTAATCTCAAAAATTATATATCATAATTTTACTTAAATCATTTTTTAATGAAAAGATGCATTTATAATAGTATGAAATGTATTGGTACAAAATTATCCCAATATTGTTTGAACAATACTTCATTATTGTTTCAACATTGACATATTACTGTAAGAGCATGGGCCTAATTTTATTATGATTCTGTCCGATTTTATTGTTGGAATAATGCAAAACATTTGTTACAACATTGTCGAGTGTTATACAATGTTGTTTTGATATTGCCCCAATATTGTTAATTAAATCTTTTTTTATCATAGTGTTGACATTATTAAGTTAGTGTGACGGACATGAATGTTATCATCGTAGTATTGATTCTTAGTTCTTACTGAATGCAGCAAGTCAGAAACTTCAAAAATAACTTACATTATTCATCTAATTTAGTGAAAAAAAGGTAACAACAGAGTAACTTAAGCAATTTGTTTCAACTCTAAAGGCATAACTGTCTGGAGAGAAGTAAAGAATAATGTAAGGTAGTATTGGAAAAAAATATCTAACCTTATTGACTAAGACTGACATAATGAATGAATGAATTCAAAAATAATTTCAATAGAAAAGTTTATTGATATTTCGAAGAATTAGGTAAAAAGATAATTACATAATTTGAACGTTTATTTAATGTGGATTTCAATAGCAATAATTTTTAAGCATTTGTTTGAAATTCCGTAATTATTGAATTGTAGATTAATAAGTATTTTTTCTTATAAATAAACAGAATCAAATATTATTAATAAAACATTTTTGTAGATGGTTTAATAATATACAAATAATATAATGTAATATATTTAGATTTGCAAATTCTATGAATATGTAGTAATTTCCATAGACAAACGACCATTTTATAATTTGGTCGAATAGTCAAATATCAACAATAATAAAATTTTATAAAGCTTATAATGAACATTCTTGTAGTTAATCGAAGAGTGGTAATAAATTAAACTACTGAATTTTATTACTAGTTAGTCAAATATCAATAGTTATTTCCATTGACAAAATAATGAGCATTTTAGTAGTAAGTCAAATATCAATAGTAATATCCGTAGATTTATGAACATTTGTATTAGTTAGTCAGATATCATTAGTTATTTCCGTAGATTAATGAACATTTTCTTAGGTCTTTCAAATAGAAGTAATTAGATAATATGATCGATATACATCGCATATATCTCTTGAATTATTATTTGAAATAATATATACCTAATTACTCAGTTATTTATAAATGAGTACATGAGAAATGATATGATTTATCTGTATAATTCACCTATTATTAATATTCAATAGAAATTCAGTACGTGACCGTTCTTATTTAAATATCAACTAGAAATATATATATATGATCAATTACAAATTAAAGGAGGATAGAGATTCTACAAACTTGGTTATTTTTTTAATTCATCTTTGGGAATTAACGTAGTAGCTTTTTGTACTAACAATGTTTTCATTTCGGAACTGTCGCTCTCATATTTTCAATTTATTTGAAAAATATATTTATAGCTTTAATTTTATATACTTCATTATTTTATTATATAACACTTATTTCTCATGAATTCTAATAGATTTTCAATTTATTGCAGCATTAGCATAGACTCTCCTCTTCGAGTATAGAGTTTTAATATTTACAATATATCTCTTTAATTGCAATTATTTCTTTCGTATTTCATGTATACGAAACAAGCCAATAATTTCCTTTGCATATTAATGTTAATGCGATTTTTATTGACTGTGATAAATTGTAAATTGCTGGGCATACTCAGTAATCGAAGAGTAGGGTCTGACATATCAAAAAAATATTAAAACCAATTTAAAGACAACAGTCAACTTTATTCAGTGCAATATTCTTTTTACTGGTCAATCATAGAAAAAAACTGTAAAATTCTATAATTTATATTATAGAGGTTGCTTTCATTTATATTCGAACCAAAAGAATATAATTAATTTATATAATTCTTATATTTGAAAAAGTTAGTTAAAAATAGGAAATGCACATTAATAAATATTATTCATGGTCATATATTGAATGTAATATGCAATCATTGAAGATAAATATTCAATTTTAGATTTAGTCTACTCCTTACGTTTTATTTACCAAGTAAAACTACTACATACAATTAGGTTAACTGCCCATATAATAAATTTCGCAATACCATTTGAACTGTTACTGCTAATACATATATCTCGGCGTCATAACACTTGACTACCAAAATGGAATCACCATCGACAATCGCGAAATTGGCAGAGTCTTCTAAGGTATTGGGTAATACTCTCATATCTTTGAAGATTCTACTTAAGATTTTCTGTAGCTAAACCAAATAGAGTACTACTGAATTTATTGATAGAATAGGCATAACCTATATAGGAAATGATTAGGATATTTATTTAGACGAAAGATATTTTCACAGTAAACGTTTAGTGAGTATTAACATATTGGTTAGGATAGTTCAATCTTCAGTCTATGAAAATCAAAATGGTTTGATGTCCAAAATATAATTACTTCAGTTTTATAATATATATGATCATAAAGTTTAACAAGAATGTATCTATTAGTCCACATATGCCTCTAATTATTGTAATATTTCTGTTAACTATTTCTGGTTAATTAATGTAATAGATTAGTAATTAATTCTAGGTAATTAATGCACTGCATTTGTTAATTAAACAAAGGGATTTTTTTTTGGTCTGACTTCCGAATGATTAAAACCTAATGGGATTGACGTGTTTTTTCTAGGCACATCTTAAATTACTCTATATTTCTCATTTCACTGCTTTTTAAATTAATGGGCATTTCTTGACTTTGTTCCTACATGAATACCGTTATACAATATATTTTTTTTAAAGCTAACATATATTTATGTATCACCATAAATCAGAGTAAATCCCGTAAATTAACTGTACTGTGGTGACGTATGGCAACGTATGGTATGTGGCTTCCCAAATACAATACAGGGGGTGGTGAGTGTTTTTTATTCTCATGGGCATATCTCTCTCTTAATTCATGATCGCTCGCTCCAATATACTATCGGCCGAAGAAATTAACATTTTGTTTGATGACACAATTGGAGACGAATGTTCAGATAATTAAAATAATTTATAATCATAGGTATAGATTATAGAATTAGATATCAAATGTAACAATTGATAATCATAGCTAGGTGTAGAAAGAAATACAGATTACAGTTCATACGTTTTCATGGAGAACACATTACACTCGCTAGAATCATAACTTCCAATCACAGCTCTGCTCTCTCGGTAGCCAATGTCTTATATACCTGTGTTTTTATTTCTCCTCTTACGTTCAATATTTTTACTTGAAACTTAGTACACATTATCTTAAAGTATATACAAACAACTCGTATAATTACAGTACCGTAGGTTTATATATAAGACATGAATTTTTTTTACACATAGTCAAACCTTCCGGTTGATTCTGACAGTCAAACTCATTAGGGTTAAATGCTACAATTCTCTGGATGAAGTTGTTCATTATTCCGAACTGTTAAGAAAAATCAATTTGAAATAACAACACGAATAATTCAAGCAAGATAAGCTGTTTTCATATGAATGAAACATTTTAGATGACATTTCTAAGAGTAACAATTTGGAATGAAGAGAAATTTAATCATCTTCAAACTCCAAATATTTATGTATAATGTTCTTTTAATGAATTATTAAGTGAAATCGTTGCATTAAGTGAAGTTATTGCAAAAATATTTATAGAAAAAATACTGAAATTGTATCATTCTTATTGATATATTAAAAAAAAAATATACCAAAATTCACAGTGTTGTACAATATATTTATGACAGAAAATGTGCCGATTAAATTTTCCAAAATCGAATATCACGTTCCCCTTCGTCATTTTCAAGAGATTCAAACCAAAGTATAATACACTCCGTGAATTAATAAATTCAGAATAAATAAAATAAGCAATAACTATATAAATACAAATTCCGTAACATGAATAATTTAATCTCCTTATATCGACAACCGTTAAAAATGCTTCAAAGTCGTATAAATTTGGTTAAATTATGAATATATTCAGACGACTTTTACTCATCTTCAATAATTCGAGCTCCAGTAATTTTTTTAATTTCCAATTAAATTAAATACTATCATATAATATAGGAGGATGAAGGGGAAAATTCAGCTTGTAGGTTATTCTGAAAACTGAATTACTAAAAACAACCAGATTTTTAAATCACGTTTAATTGATAAAATAAATTATAATATTATATAAGAAATTTGAGTCTGAGAAAATTATTCCATATATGTTTTACTAATTCGGTCGAAGAAATATAATTTAGAAATTTTAATTTATAATTTTTTTTTTTTTATTAGATTATCTTTGTTCAGCTTCTCATAAATTATTAAATTGAAATAATGAATCTTATTTACCTTCTCTGCGTGAATATATAATGTGTTATAATGAATGAAAAAATGACAAACAACAAACAGCTATAAAAAGTCTTCCATAAAAAGATAAATGTTAATAACGAACAAGCTTTTCTTTTTCACAGTCCGTATACTGTGAAAATCACAGGGTCAAATCAATTTATTTATTTCCTCTTGGATGTAAATCCTCATATCCTTATCCTAAGTCTCGATATTTCATACCTATTTATGCCACTGAAATATCACATCTTAGGATTTTTATCTTCTCTCAAGGAACAGTTTGAAGACTGATTTTCTTTTATAGGATTGGTGGATTCATCGCAAATATGAAAAAGCTTTGAAAGTTAAAGAAATAAACGGCAATACCTTCCTATAAATACTCATTCAAGTAAAGTGTTACGGATAGTATGAAGGATCTATCTACGTGTTTGATTTTTTATATTACATACCCAATACTCACAAATGTTATATCGATTCTCGACTTCTTCAATTGATTTATATGTATAAACGCATTTAATTTTTATAACCCATAATGTTATTCGTATTTCTCAGATAGAAAAATTCAGATATTAAATTATATGAGAATTGTAAATATATCAATACCTAAATATTGAAAGTGTCAAATTCTAGATAATATATATTGAAATAGAGCTGGAAAAGGGCCGAAAAATATTGATGTGTTTTTTTTCTATGATGAAGAGTATAATGTTACAGCCAGTTATTTCTTAGAAATCGATAATATTCTTAAAGCGTAAAATGTTTTCTTTGCAGAAGTTGAATATCGAATGTTACTCTCAAGTTTCACTCCAGGCCATTGTCTATTTGTATTTTGAAGTAACAAATGAACGACTACTGAAATCATAGAATTGATATAGTTCTTTTTCCAAGTACCTCACTACAATTTTGATGCACCCATCTCAAGTATTTTCTACTTCACAAAAATGTACACCACATGAGAACAAAACGAAATAAATAATATTAATATATATTTTCTTTTTGCAGACTTTTGTATATTAATAATCGAATCCATATTTTAATTCAACTTAGCAGTATTATATCCTTATCAAATGAAATCATAACATTTCTATTATCAATAATGATCTACATCAAATTTATATCGAAAATCCATGCATTAGTGTAGAATATAAATAAGTTTCATAATTTATGAATAATGGTAAAATGTTTTCTGCATAATGAGAAAATTAAACTTACAGCTAAGTAATATGAAGCCTTCAATATTTTAAATTAAGGCGAATAGAAAATCAAAATAATAATAAATAACCAATTATCAAAATAGTTATTTCAGGTTCTTCTTCGGTACTCAAAACTTTGACTTCCATCAAAGTAATTACTGATACTCGTTTATAATTGAAAACTAAGAAAAAATTCTACTCTATTCAGAGTAGCTCTTTTCAAGTCAATGAATGTAAAATGGCTATTTTGTAAGTTTAACATATATTTTTTTTCTTTTTCTTATTCTTATTTGTAATACTAAACTAAAAATATATTTTTTTTACTTTTTTTGAGAATTTCACTTGAATTAGATCCTGTTTCATGAAAACTTCCAATAGTTTATAATGATACAAATGATCAGAGATTAACACGGAGAAGTTTTCAAACATTGAAAATTAAAGTTTTTTTAAAATCCAAATTGATAAGAAATAACGTTTAGATATTTTCATAAATTCAAGAACATACACATATTATAACAGGCATATATAGCAGCATTCACGAAATACTTATATCCGCAAATAAATGAATAATATCGAAAAATAGATAGAGGAAATTTCTTACACATTTTCCAATAACGTTGATAAAATATTATTCACAAATCACTCGATCATTCTCTTGAGTGAAGTAAAAACACCAATCCACTTTCAGCTCCTCTGTGACACTATCTCTCTGATGTTACGGATACGCCAGAGTGAAAATTTGGCCTAATAACATTTTAGGAATTTCGTTTGAATGTTGGAATGCATAGGAATTGCTGATGAAGAGAGCGATACGCTCATTGATGTCTCATATCGATGTTTTAATATGGTAGATGTCACCATGTAAAACTCATAAGAGTTTGAGCTAGAAAAAGTTGTTCACCGAATAATATGATTTCCCTTAGTAGATAGTATGGGTTTCTGTACTACGTGTGTGTTAGACAATAGACATGTACTTAAACTTAAAACATATGACTCACTGAAGTTTTGAATATAATTTAACTTACATTATGGTTATTTATACTATTGATTCCGGAACAGTTTAAATTGAAATTAATTTGCATTCGTTATTTATTACTTAAAATATACAAATGGAATTATATGGTGTTTCATAATATAGTCAAAAAACCCTCATGAGATTTATTTTGAAATTCAAAAGATAAAATTTCATTTCGATGATTGAAATTCAAAGGTGAATAATAAGCAGACGAGACAATGTACCATTTATTCGATAATACCACCCTTATTACGAACAACAGATTTCAGTCAAGTAACAAATGCATCGCAAATGGCATGTATCTGTTTTGGAGAAATAGTTTCTCATTTTCTTAAAATTTTGCTTTTATTGACTCCAAAGAAGTGGCTTTAAATTGACCGTAGAGAAAAAGCCTAATGGAAAATATTTATCTTTGAAATAGGAAATGCTTTCTGCTGTATCATCCAAGATGGGACGACTTCTTTCAGCTCTCATTCTCTAATGGTAAGTAGTAAGATCATGACGTTTTAGCCTTTTAGAAGATTCTGCATCAGTCAATTAATGATGAGATCGACGTGATTTTCGACTATTTATTTTCTGCGGGTTTTTGATCAGTATATTTGGCTGTACGCCTCGTTTACGAACGCGTCCAGATTTATCAAATTAAATCTGTTTTCATGAGCATATTATCAATTTCCAAGCAGTAAAACGATTAAAGATCTATTTCTTTCCAATTGATGAATTAGTTGCACTTATTTATGAAGCTTCACCATTATAATTCGATATGCAGACATCACGCTAGTAAGAATTGCAATTTTGTCTCAATTTCTGAAACACCCATTATTGCTGAATGAACTACAATTAGGTGAGCTGAGTAATTAACTTCACCTATAAAACTTTCACAGTTCTAATGACCTAATTGCGAAAGGATGAAATTTATGTTACGGTTCATTTGCATTATGTCTTATTACGCCACTGATTAGAAGGGGATGCCGTGCCTGCATTATTTATAGCTAAATGAATGCAACATTGAAGCTGAACTGAAATGTATACAATAATAATCGTTCTTATTTGTAATACTAAATAAAGGATCCAATTTTCAGTCATAAACTCTTCACTCATTTAACTTTATTTTATCTCCATTTTTCTGTTAAAGAGAAAAATGTATTTGACGACAAATCCATAAAATTATTACCATAGTTGGACATGTCCTCTTCCTTATTTGGTAAAATTCAACTCTGAAAGTAGCCGTCTGTTTCTCATCGTAATATTTGTGATGTGATGGGAAAGTGATTGGCCTTCTAGACTTGATTGTTAAGGCAAAATTGTCCAATAATGGCGAATCACACATTTGCGCAATAAATAACACATTTATGTCAACTTATGTTAAAACGGATCAATAACTCTAATTCATTCAGTGGTTATATATGAAATGAAGGACGAGGAATATTCAGATTGTAATAATTAGACTGAAAACAGTTAATGTGTAATGTTGTATTTTATTTTTCAAATACCAAAAAATATAAGCAATTCATTTTTTAGGAACGAACAAAATTTATTGGAATCAAGATTTTTATTTAAGAATACTGTAATGAAAAAAAATATATTTATAGAAAATTGAAATGAAATAGAAATAAACGGAAATTCAATAGCTATAGTGACTAATTATATATTTGTAAAATAATCACCTATTTTATTACCTTAATCATCCTATATTCATAAATGATATCCTTCTTATCAGAGTATTAATGTTAACCAATTCGATTTCTACTGTATACACATTTCATATTTGTAGAAAGAAAATTTAACGATTGTAATGCTTGATGTTATTAAAGCGATAAAATCTGGATAATGGACCACAAATTTATAAGACTTAAAAATAAAAATCCGTTATTTTGAGTTAATTTTACAGAAGAACACAAACGGAAATTTAAAACTTGATGTGGATAACTTTCCAATAAAATTTAGAGTATTTTTTCTTCATTTTTTGCCATTTTCAATGATTTTTCTATATGCTTCAAGCATTTTCTCTCACTTTTTTTTCATTTATTGAAATGAATAACCCAATAAAAAAAATGAAGAAAAAAGCCGTTAGAATCCTTAATACAAGTTGTAGAGTTGGAAATTCTGGATGTTGTGACATAAATTTTGTTTTTTACTAATAAAAAAGAAAAACATATATTAAAAAGGAAGGCAATTTTTTAGGAGTATGTTTGGGAATTTTTGGGTTATGCGCAAATTTCAAAGGATGTGTTAGATAAAGTTTAGTCAGGAAAATAATATTCATATACCGAATGAACTCTCTCATAGTTACAATTTCAATTTAAGAAACTTTAAATCTGGAGAAATGGTCCGCCTAACCAAATAGAAGAATAATTGTATTTGACGTTCACTTGCAAATAAATAATACTTTTAATGATACATATGATATTATCATCCAATACGATTTCCTGTTTTCATAAAAATGTGTTTCAATTTTACCACTCCACTTACAATATTCTTCCATAGTTACCATTGAAGCTTAAATTCAAAAGTCTGCCTTTCATTTTGTCTTGGGAATTGTTTCAGTAGTGAAATTACATTGGAAATACTGATGATGAAGAGAGTGACTTCTGTTAGTGACTTTGCAGCTCGATATTCAATATCGGAAGCAAGAATTGAAAACCAGTGAATAATTCATCTCTTGATTTATGATCTGAAACCAAACCAAAAGTAATTTGTGACATGAATTATCACCTCAATTCAATCTTCCTGAAAATTACAGGCTAATTTTATACACTGTTTGTGGAAAAATATTATTTTGGAGTATCAATCTCAGTCTCCGAAATCTCCACGCAAGAATCTAACGTGCATAATGAAAATATATAGCATGATATTTGTAATTTCCTGAAATATATCACTGTACAAAGTGGTTTATAAAAGAAAACACTAATTTAAAAATGATAACTGTGCAGGGTGAGGAGAAAGTCCCCGATCAAATTTTATTTTTTTAATTAAAGATGTTATTTATTTACTGAATTTATTCATTTATTTCTCGTTCTCTTCCTATAATCATATACTTTAAAGTTCCAGGTCTAAATTTTCATAAATTTACATTGTCTTTTGTAAAAATGAGTCAACGTGAGGCTATTATTCAGTTACACTGCGCGGGGAAGACAAACCCAAAGATTGTCAAACTGTAAAAAGCCCCGAAATCGACAGTAAGGGATGCTGTTAAACGCTATCAAGAACTGGAGACAACCGGTGATCGACCCAGGTGTGGATGACCTTGCACTGCACGCACTCCAACCAAAATCAAAGCCATTAGGGAGCGGATTAGGAAAAAAAAACCAAGCGAAGCATGAGAAAGATGGCTAAGTGTATGGATATCGACGAAAAAAGATTTATAACCATCGTCAAAGAAGATCTCAAGTTGTCCCCCTTAAAAATGACCAACATGCAACAGCTCACGGACTTACAGAAACAGAAGAGGCTGAGCAAATCAAAGATTCTTTTGTATGCAATGGAAGATAGCATGCAGGCTGGTGAGATAGTCTTTTTGGATGAGAAAATGTTCACTGTGAAGGCCAAATTCAACTCTCAGAACGACAGAATTTGGTAAAAAGTGCTGACAGCATCCTTCCATTCGTAAAGACTGTTTTACGTCACCAAAAGCCTGCATCTGTGATGGTTTGGGCTCCCCTCTCTGAGAGTTTGAGATCTCCTCTCATTTTCGTCAAAAAGGCGTTAAAGTAGACGCAAAATCGTATATCGAGGATATTTTAATTCCAGGACAAGTCGAGATGAAGAAACGGTGCTTCCTCTCAGCGAACAAAACTCAGGATTGGTGTGAGCTTTACTTTCCTGCGTTTTGGAGGAAGGAATTGTGGCTTCCTTCATCGCCGGAGCTGAACCCTCTTGACTTTTGTATCCATAAAATCATACCTAGAGTTACCTAATATTCCATTGTTAAACTGAATGATTAAATACAGTACTTCCGTACTTGAAACATTACTGGAATTCCGAAGAACGTTACCCCTGCCAATTATTCCAAGCTTATCGTGCACTTGAAGTATATCTGTTGGTTATGAACACTTATCACATACTGGTATTTATTATTGGATGTCTACTCTTCTTTATGATTTTTCTTATAGATTTTTTTTTATGCAAGTTGATACATTTGATCGCAGTAAGAATTGTTTTTTTATTATAACAAACTATGTGCATACATTCTCTTCGTTATTACCAAAACAAAAATGTTATTTCTGTTATTATAATACATTGGTTTACGTAAATCATAAAAAAAAATACAGAAGCGACATGCATCTAAAGTTCATCAAAACTTATTATTAATAAAAAATTATTATCCCACTTCAACAATTTTCTTTAGTAAATAACATCGGTACATAAAGATGTCTTCTTCTCAGCTGCATCACATCTTTCATCGTCTAAGTTTTTCTTTTACTAAATATCAGTAGTACATAATAATTTCATCTTCTCGACTGCATCACCTCTTTCATCCTCAAAATGTTTTCTTTTCCAGCAATTGAATGGAAGTCACATCTGGCTTCACATTATCATCTCCTTTCACTCAATTTGTTACACTGTGCACGTATCAGTGAAGTGGAAAGCGTTTAAATAACCTGAAAGATTGGTAATATTTTCACTGGTCAAGTTTATATATAAAAGGAGATATTTATCATTACTTTCTTTTGACAATGTGTCTCGTATATGAGTTATAATACGTTGCGTCAGTGTCAAATAATGACATGTCAGAGTTATGTACACTAAGTCTATTATTAAAAATATTGGGTGCGATTGATTGAATCATGTTCTCTAAAAATAGGAAAAAAATGATTGTAATGTGAAAATTATAATATTATTCGATGGTAATCTAAGAATATGATTGCACACAATATTGAATTTATTATTTATATTACAAAAAAAAAAAATAACAGAGTATTATTAGGATTGCATTATCAACCAATATGAAAGAATGAACGGTAAACGTTTGTAATAAAATAAATATTTTTATTTGCTTTGATTTAGAATGTTCGATCTTAATTGCCAATATAGTATACGAATATATTGAATAAGTACATTTTAAACCAGATGTAATGGAAACAGTGCACAAAATTTAGACAAAAAAAATTATTTCGAATATATGTGAAAATTAATTAAATCTATTGATTTATGAAAGTTCACTGCATATAAACTCAATTGTTCAAAATACCATGTATCACTGATAACCATTTTTCACATAGCATCAATGACACAAAATTAGAAAATTATTAATGTTGTAATCGAATTGGGACAATGTTGCCTAAGAAACATTATTACATGATATGTTGTATATATATTTGTAAAAGTTCAAATTAATGTTTGGGATCAGAATGAAGCCCATGTAGTATATAATAAAGGACTCCCTTCTATCAATTCTGGAGCAGAGAATAATTCGATTCGTTTTTCTTTCAGTAATAAATTTCCTCTTTTCTTCAATGTTCCTGTTATAAGATGATAGAAGAAAACAGATTCACTAATGGACTTCTTCACACAAAAGCACTATTTCTTTGTGTTTTCATTACGTAATATTAACGAGAACTTGAGGGAGATGGATTATATCATTTTGCTATATTAATTGTAAGAAGAAACGTATTACTACCACGTAATTTAAATCTAAATAAATTATATTCGACAAATTACCCATACTATATTCTTAAATCAAAATATGTTATAAATATTGAGATATATATTTTTATTGTTTTCAGTTGTATGAACATCCTTAGTTACTGCATTGTTCTGTGGAATGAATATCTATAGTATCTGCATTGTACAGTAAAACTGTATTTTTATCGATGTCACATCCGTTCTTGTCTATAAATTATATTTCATAAATTTATTCAGTTGCTTAATTAAATTAATAATTGACATGCATCTAAAAGCAGAGATCAAATATATGGAAGAACTTTAATTGGAAAAAACACCGATTATTAAATTTGGCTGAAATAGTTATTGATGAATCACTTTCTTTTTGTCGTACATACAATAATGAAATAAAATAATTGAGTCAGGGTGACTCACTACTATTTGTTATTCAATCAGTCGATTTCATGCCTTATTACCTTCGCAGACTGCAGGAAGGTCATATTTTCATCGGACTTTTTTTTATTTATTTATTTATCATCTTGTTATTCGCGTAACTGAAAAAGTGTTCAATCAATTTGCCTGAAATTTAGTGATACGATTGGTCCATGTCAACTTGGTCAAAGGTCAAGGTCATGGTCATTTATAATTTAAAAAGTATTGAACCGTATTGCATGAAACTTGGTGGGCGATTAGTCAATCTACATGAAACATTTTGTTAGAATTTGGGAGCAATCGGGTCAAAGATCAAGGTGAAGGCCATTTCTTCTTGACATTTTGAAATATTACCATAAAGATATTACCATAATGATCTGAACATTATTTTATGATCTTAAAATAATTCATGGAACTAAAGGTAACTCTCATTGTCTTCCCTAATACTCACATAAACATTTCCGAAGTATCGTATTTAATATTGAAATCCGAGATTTCAAACCCAAAAAGGCTGACAAATTCAGACTAAATTAACAAGACTGAAATGATCATACTGAACTTGATATTATGTAGCTGTTTTGTAGCGAAAGTAATTTGAATAGAATATTAATCTAACACTTGTGAGTGATCCAAAGTAGCACTATTAAAATTAAAGAAGAATCTGAAAGTCTCTCATTAAATTTAAATTTTCTATCTTCAGACAGAATTTGGTACCAACAACCAAGTATGGAAGTAAATAAAATCTTTCTCCTTAAAATTTGACCCAATCAGGCAATCCTTCATCAAATGAACGAATGTTTTATAATTTAGGTAAGCTTAAGCCAGAATTTAATGAGATCATCGAATTAAAAAAAATAGCCTGTTTGATATTCAATGACACATTCATTGGTTTTTGGGACTTTTCTAATATACTTGAATTTCTTTTTATGACCAAAATTGAAATTTATGACCAAATTAAGATTACTTCTATTCTGAACTATTAATCTTTTGAAATAATCAGAGGATTTCATGTGTTTCTAGAGCCACAAAAAATTCAACTGGGAAGAAAGATGGTTTCCAAATCTCCAAGTGTTTACTCCGTGCCCGTAACTGTAATACAAGTTACTCTAAATCAGCGATGTAAATCTATTACAGTTTTAAACAATAGGTTTTATTAAATTGATGGTGATTTTATAACTAAAATCATATTTCATCAAATTACAAGATTTCAAATGAATTTTTAAAACTATCTCAATAAAGTAATTTTATATAGGTTTCTAACGGTTTTAATAACTAGCACAATATCTGACATACATTATAATTGTGGATAGACTGAACTATTAAATATTCAATCTTCCATAGTAGAACAATTTTTATGGAAATTATGTGGCTGCAAATAACCATAGGAAAATATATACTAACGATAACAGCTCTCTATTAGATAGATGAAATAATAAAAAAACCTAAAACCATTCTTGCCCGAAAATGCAGTTTAACTTTAAAAATTAATTGACAGTTTGATTTTTAAATGATCTGATTCCAATTAATAGATTTTAGTAGACTAAATAATGTAAATAAAGAGTTATTAAATGATAAATGATTGAAAAAGAACTAGGAAATTACAAGGGAGTTTATAGAGGGACACTACCATTTAAATAGAAACATGGAAAATAAAGAAGAACGATAGTATAGGTAAACGAAATATTATAGATAATAACTTTTGAGAAATGAAATGATTTTACTAGGTGTAACGGAATACAAAATTTTGCGTAAGATTTAAATATTTCAATTTGAATATCTCCTGTTGCTATAGAAATTGCTAGCTATTTAAACATCACCACTAGCCGATAAAGAAAACGCACATCCTACTTTCACAGGATTGAGAAACTGAATTTTTCTCAATCCAGTGAGAGTAGGAATGCAGTGTTGCCATTTAAATTAGCCCACTGGTTCGAAATTTCTCTAAGAAAAACTAGGAGATAATTATGAGCAGAACAAATGCAATATTATAATTACAATTTTAAATTTATTATTCAGAAGTAGATTTATATAAATCCTAACATGATTAGGATTTCTTCTCCAAAACATTTTTCATTGTTCCTCAATAGATCTTCAGTTTGCCAATATTTTGTATTATGAATACATGGAAGTAAAGAATCAGGATATCAATTAAAATATTCTCATGCCAATTACCTGAAATTACAATCAATTCTTTTCTTTTTCAAACTTTTTATTATAATTATAGTCCCCTTTCAGAGTTTAATTATATTAAATAAGTGAAATTTAACTCATGTTCAAATTCCCAAACTACAAATGCGATCCTATTCGAACAAGGCTTTCAATTTTGGAAATATTACTTAAGATTTTATGTCCGCAGAGTAATTACTCATCTACTATCTCGGATAGTGTGTAAGGGTATTTGAGATAGAAATAAATAATAAAAAAAGAGTCGAACTGACTAGGTAATACGATAAAAGTTTAAAGTCAGTGATTGCTGATGCGTAAAAACTTCCGAACAGTCAGAACTGCGGATGGAAATTCATACACGAATTTATGAGAGAACTTTGGATTTAGTATTTGTGCTTCAACGGAACATAGTTTTTCTTCAAAAGATTTTAAAAAGAAAGTACTATTGTATCATTGTATTGTACTATTAAATTATTTTATTGTACTATTTTATTATTCTATTGTAATATTGTATTATTATATTGTACTATTGTATTATTTAATATTGTACTATTGTTCATTATCATATTGTACTTAAAATAGATATCAATATAGTGAATTGGTCATATGTCCAACTAACAATTATATTTTTGATTAAATGTTATCAGTTTCTGAAAAAAAAGAATTTCAAAAGTTTAAGATCATATTTTATTCAACCCATAACGATTAACGTAAATAAAATGAATTTATCAAGTTGAAGTGCCCTCTCAGGTTTTTTACCAGGTATTAATATTAGAAAAGTACAGAATACCAATGATGTATGCATTTAAATGACACAGTGAACACCACACAGCTTCTATAACGAATATTCGAATAAAATCAAAATTTTGATTTAAGTTCTTTTTTCTGAAGTCCAGAAGCACTTCTCGAGACAAAGTCATTTAAATATAAATCACTACAAATAATATCGTTATAAATGCAACTGAATTTTATGAACAATAACAAAAACCGTATACTAAACATATTTTACAATTAATCTTTCAGAATATTCGATCTATGCAAATACAGTTCTTATTGCTTATTTTAAACTACTTCAATCACCTATGCATATATAACATATGGGATACTCCACCAACCACTATCCTCCTTGCAACAATGTAACATTGTAATGCTACCCTCAATAAATCACCTCACATTCACTGATGTATGAATCATTTGGATTCAAATCGTGTCCTCATAACTCAAATGCCGTTGTATTCAGTTGTTTCTTCCTATCCGAAGTACAAAGAATAACCCGCAATGAACTTCCAGAAGATAACCAGTCTGCTTTAGAGGCTAATGCTGACGAGGAAGTTGAAGCAGCCTATTTCCAATTACAGCTGACGATTGTATCAGCAACCGAGAGAAGAACAGGAATTAAGAAGAACTGAATTTCGATCAGATAAATGATCTGATTTAAATGATTGATGGCCTAAGGTTATTATGCTCTTTATTATATTAAAAGAGCCTTAAGACATTTAAGGTGGAGTCTTTGAAGGTAACTAGTCTACTTCAATGGTGAAAAAAGGACCTGAGGGTCGTAAATCATTTGCTGCTTTACTGATCGTTCAGAAAATGTTTTTGAATGAAAAAATATGGATGAATGGAGTTTGTACTATAGACTCAGTGAGTTACGGTGGGGACTTAAAATATTGAATGAGCCTAAACATACACAGAATTTAGTTTTCATTTATATGTATTCACATTAAATATAGAATTAGATGAATAAATAAACTCGCATCTACAAGAAAAACATCATTCTGTCCATTCAATCATGAAACTTTTACACAGATTTAATCAAGCCAATGGAATGATGTTAACCATCTCCATTTGTAGAATATATTCAATTAGTGACTGTCTCTCACTCAACATTTTGAACCTCGGAACACCGAGAAAGAGGAAATATCCTTCATAGAAAGACCAATTAAATTGAATGAAAAAAAAAAAAACCAATTGAATAGTGTAAACACGAGAGAAGAAGACATGAATAGATCAAATGCAAGTATAATTATTAGTAATTATTTTACATTATAAATACACGTTTGGAAAATATAAAAATAACTGCAGCATTGCAAAATTCACGCATAAAAATATTTGAGTTTTCTTAGATATTAGTATTTTCAAAAATAATATTACTAGTTTTAACTATTAACACTACATGGATATATGAATAGGAATTGTTGTCGTTATTAGTTTATATAGATTCCTCAAGCTTTCGTAAACATTTTATAAAAATGATTTAAGTATCGGAAAATTGCTTTTCAGAATAAATTGCCTCTTCAGATAACATTATCCCAATATTTTCACTACATTGTCCCAATATTCTATATAATATATAATATAATTGCCAATATTGTTTGAAAATTTGTCAATGTTGATCTATTTTGGTCTCTGTGTTAATTATAGAGCAATTTATTTTGAAGCAAAGTTGCCAGTCTTCTCTTGTGTAATTAAATAACTCAATATGTCGATAGGTCTGTTCTTTTTCCATTAAAATACCTACATTTGCAGCCTCAGCTTATTAGTTTATTATCGGGAATCCATAGAGTGGCCATTGTAGCAGTGGGAGAGAGCTATAATTATTGTAAACCTATTATTTAGCTACTAAATTAAGGGGAAATAGACGCTAATGTTATGGCTAGTATTATTGGTCAAAAAATTATTTCGAATGAAACAGTGTTGTAATTATCAAGGGGTTTGACGTTTACTTTTACCGCTCAGAGTCATATCGCTAATTTTAAAGAAATAAAACGCTAGGGAACAAATTGCTCAAAGAATGATGATTCTATTGAATTATTCCAATATTTATTATGAATTACAACAGTTCAGGGAGATAGATTCCTGATAAAAATTGTGGGGTATCAATTTGAAGGGTAAAGACCCAGTTACCCATCATCTTCATTAAGACAGGGTGAAGCAGAAAAAGTAAACCCATTTTTAAACTAGTTTATGTTACAAGCTATCAATGCTAGAAATTTTCTAAAAACATATTTTTGTTCATTTAATTTTTCTGCATCTATCTTGATAATATGTTAGAAGTTACGACAAAAATCGGACATCCTACAGCGAATTTAAAAAAAGGTTAAAGAAAAGGGGCTTGCGCGAAATACACAAATTTCATAATAGGGATAATTTATTCCCATATGGTAGTAGTAGTAAAAAATATAATTAAATCCTACAATTTTACATTCAACTAATATTTTTTTACTGACTCTTTCAATCATGGCAATACATCTTCATCACCAATAACGATATCTTCTACAAAATGTGCATTTTTTTGCAGAAACCATTTTGCAAAATTATTTAGACCGTGCGGTAAATCAGTTTTAAGATTTTGAGCCTTACATGCTTGTTTAACAAATGTCTCTTAAATGATATCTAATCCTTACTTTCTGATTTATATTTTTGTATTCTCGATATGCAGTTCATGAAAAAGATTAATGTTCTCATGTGTTCATTCTTTTCTCCTGAGACAAGATAACTTTTTGTTCAAATTTAAGGTGGTTTCTTCCGTTTTGAACTTATTAACATTCGTCAAAATGGTTTTATAGTTGTTGGAAATCTTTCCAGAAAGCGTTGTTCAAAATGTGGTTGAACTTGTATAAAACTTCTAGTGTTTAAAAAAATCGTTACAATAAAAACTCTTTGTTCTTTTGAAAGCTGCATTTTGAGGGTTTCGAATAGGAGATACAAATTAACGGCGAACTGATTTTTATAAAGATATCAATTTTATTTTCACAAACCAACTTTCATATGGCAATTATTTGTTTCATTTTATCCTATTTTGTACAAAAAAAAGTAGAATCTAATATTTTTACATCCATATAAAATGAAATATACTCTTATGATTTTTTTTCTCATATATTTCGTGCTCACGCAAGCCCTTTTTATTTACTTTTTTTAAATTCGCTGTAAAATGTTCACCGTACCTTATGATAGTTTATCATGATAGATGCAAAAAAAGTAATCGAATAAAACTGTGTTTTTAGAAAATTTCTAGCATTGATAGTTTGTAAAATAAACTAGTTTGAAAATGGGTTTCCATTTTTTTTGCGCCACCCTGTATAGAGAATCTACTCTCCATAAAATTAGATATATCAAAAGAAAGATAAAGTATGTTCAGAGTTATCGCTTAAATCCTCATTTTCGATTATATGAAACTCCATTTTAATTTACTATTTCCAAATATGATCGACTTACTCTAACAACATTTCAATCAATCCCACAGTTGGTTCAGCTCATTAATATACAGATGCAGTGAGATATCATTTAAACTATACAAAGTGTTCAAAAAAGGGTTGGTTTGAAAACAGGGTTTTTACTCAACATTTTTAAATGATTCGATAAGAACACATACTATGATTAAATATTAAATAAATGATTCAATATTTTATCAAATACAGCACTATTTATTATTATCAGATTCAACAAAAAAGATATAACTTCCTCTTAGCTTTTAAAAACTAGGTGCATCTGTTTAGTTTTAGTTTGACTCACTTTGATGTATTGAATCCTGATTTAATTACTCTCTTACTTTCAATGTTTACTGTTTTACGAATAAAGTAAACTGTATTGTATATTTTATGGAACAATTATTCTAGCAGATATCCCATTTCAAATTTCAGTAATTAATAATTTTTCACTCAATATGTATCGATATGTGAGATGATGCAATCTTTTATTTTAATTCAAGTGAATATTCCTCCAAATTGCTTAAAAAGGACTATATATTGAAACATTTTCCAAAAAAGGACAACAGTCGAAAGTTAAGTCTACGCATCTCACTTCTAGTACTAGAGTTCACTCATCCATACTCAAAGCTACAAAAACTAAATGACAAATTAATTTTAATCCATTAGACTTATAATGTCTTTCTATATTATCTATATTTATCTTATGTGATGCTTGTTTTGTGAGAAGTTACAAAGCTTAATTTGTCCGATTGTTAGGAAATTATTGTTACATTATTTAATATAGAACTTTATTTCTGTATTGCATATATTAGTTATAATATATGTAATTCATTAATGAATAAAAAAGGTAGTAGGGGAACATGGTGAACATTAGGACAAAAAAAAACATAAGACAACTTCATTTACTATAAGTAAATGATTGAAAACAAAAAAAGATAAGAAAAATTGATATTTCTTTTTTAAATGAAACTAACTTGAATGATATCATATTCTTCATTTACTCATATAAAATTTAATAATAAACAAACAAAAAATCCTCATTGTATACCAGTACTGAATAATATGACAAGTCCTGATGAACAATGGAACAGTTTCTTTAACTTTTGTATTTTTAAAGTTTTTTGGTCGATTTTCAAGTCCGACCTATCTCTTGATTACGTCTTATACATAGTTCGTTCATTTAATAAAAGTTGATAAAGGTTGATTGATATCTTTATACATTCAAATTTTGACACCTCTTTTCTCCATTCTTCTAGATGATTTCGATTCATATATGTAATACAAAACAAAAAAAAAAGCCTTCATGAAGCAGAGTCCTTTCAAAATGTAGTAAAGTGCAAAGGCTTTTAACTTAAAAAAAAATTACTTATGTAAAATATGCAGAGAAAATATATTTTCTGTCTGAATGGTAACAATAATATTTATTAATATTTCAATTGTATGGAAGAATAAATCGATAAGATAATTTTCTATATTTTTTTTAAGTAATTCTTAGATATTTTGGAATATCAAAATATGCTATAGATCTGACATCTGCAACGTACTGTATTATCTTTCAAAGTCTAATTTAGTTTTCCAATGAATATCTTCGAATTAGAATGTAATTAGGTTGTATAATTGCAAAGGTATTATACTTTTAACTTAAGAAGAAATCTAAATACAAATACTTGGGTGCATAATCCACAGTCATGAAGATCATAGAAACTTAGACAAATGTTAACTTTATAAATTATATACTGAAAGTAGGTTATAATGCCTACCTATGATTCTTATGCATAACAGGCATATAAACCGAATCAGCTAACAATTTGATACCGACGTATCTTTAAGAATGAGAGAAAAATAATTTAATATATATCATCACTGAATTAAAACAAAGCAGTTAACATGGAACATTCACAAAAAAAAAAGCAAACACGTTAGTAGCACACAATCTAAAGACAAGCCAAACGGTCAAATGAAAGAAATATAACTCTCAAAACTGTCTGACTGATACTGACTGAATATAGCTTGACTGACTTTTAAATAAGAACAAAGGTAAATAATCAAGAAAGAGTTTCGCTATGACTGCTGATCAATTTATTCAAATAATTATATTTTCTAATTTGAACTATCTATAACTGGGATACTCATCTGAATGATAAACTTCCAATTAATTCAACGACACTTCCAATTTATTCGACACAGTTGTGGTCTTATATTGGACTTATTATAATTTAAGCCAAGCAATCGGACACACTATGGATTTTATGATTGCACTAGCCAGGATTACGCTCTGAACACAACGTTCAATACGCTCTGTAATTAACCCATTTCTGTCGAGCGGCAACCATAGTTGCCAGATAAATCAATGTCCCATAAAAACATAAAAATTATTGATTGCAAGTTCTATCATGTTCAGTAGTTTTATTTCAGTCCAATAAATGTTCAATTTATACAAGTAATACACTGTTTAGTTTAATAGAATGGCTATTGTTTAATTTCAAATCTCATTCATTTTATCTGGATTGCTGCTCAGTAAATCGTAAGTTGTACATCATATTTTGATGCTATTTTTTAAATTGTACTTTGATATGTTGGGACAGAGGTACTTCTTTTGTGCCATGTAAACTAAATTATTTCAACTCTATATTTGGAAATTATATGAAACAAAATATTTAGTGTGGTAACTATAGTTGCCGCTTGTCAGTAATGTTATCATATGTGACATAATTTATTTTCATTATGTGAGTTTCATTTCGATTTTTTTGTTGATTGGAAATTAACTTCCATTGTTGATATTCATTTTAACACTGTATTTTCATGAAATATTTTTAATTTCAACTATTTTTTATTTTATTTTTCCCTAATTTATTGTTGTTCTGAAGGGGATGCAGAGAATATTTTGAAACATATTCGACTTTACTGGACGTATGAATTGCTTGACTATTAGTGTGAAATGAGCTAGCTTAATGCAAAGCCAATTTCAATATGGCATGATTGTGCTTTTCGTAATAATTTTAGTTGTCTTCAATTAATATTCTAATTTTGGGTAACATTTGGTATCCAAAAAAAAACACCTATATTATATCCTATTTCATCTCACAATAATCATAGCTAGAATGAGCGAGGGTACAATTTATCGGAATTAGTGTATTTTAGGTTTTTTCAACGTAGGGGTGTACAATTTTCTTTATAACATACGTTTTTTTATTAAATAGTCACCTATATTAACGGAACTAGATAAAGTACCTTTAAGAAACAAAGAATAGAAATACATGATATGAACAAGAATATATATTTTATGAATTTGACCCACGAAATTCGAAATTTAAAATTATGATAATTAAAATGAATTAAATAGCTTAGGACATTTTCTTATGATCACGAAATATTAATATATTGAAGGTGATAAAAAGTACCTTCTTAATAGACCGATCGTAATTAACTTCAAACATAACAAACTCTAGAAATTATTATTCAATAATAAAATGCTGAACTAACGTAAAAATCTCACATCGCTCAGTAAAATCAAAGAGCCTAAAATGATATATTTTCTACTCTTTCAATATTGGACATTTCTATCTGCAAGTCATTGGGTCTTATATTAATGACTTCCAATGAGTTTGCCAGTTATCAATATCCTCAAAGTTAGAAATCTTTTCAGGAAATCTATTTCACGCAAGATCAACTTTCTTTGACCACATTAGGAATAAATGACTCTTGCCATGGATGCTCTATAACTTAACTATGTTGACAAATAGTCGATAGGTGAATGTATGCTAATATAGAAAGTTGTGATGGGTTATTTAACAAGAAGTTGCGCTCCTCATTATTTTACATAGTTTACATAGGATACATGAATATGAGGATGGTTTTATGGTTGTAAGAAAAAGAAAGATCTGTTGAGCCAACGAAAATGAAGAGGCGACCATCTAGTAGGAATTTTTCATTCAATTTTAGAATTATGTTTGAATCAACTCTTTCACGTACCTGTTTAAACCCAGGTTTAAAATCATACTAATATAAGCATCTTTCAATATAGTGCCAAATTTATACATCTGTATTCTGTAAATATAAGAGAATTAAAACATTAAATATGTAATTTATCTTATTGATAACTATAGCCTAAACAATATCTGACGGCAAATAAAAAATAAACATAAATCATAGAAACCCACAAAAGAAAAAAAAGTTAAATTTCAAATACTGAACCTTTCTAGTACTTGATTAAAGTCAAGTTAAGATTATATAATAGCATTAATGAATTACACAAACAAAAAAATATGTATCCTACATAACTTAGTTTGAATTCAATTAGACGCAAATACTAATGCATCATAACTAATGACCTATCAGATTGAAAACCAGAATATTACTAAATCAAACAAACAAAAATTATGAAGCGAACCAAGAGGTATATCTCATTCGTATAAAATAGGAACAAATAAATTAATCTATCGATTTTGTCTGCGGTAACACGATCAAATTTTATTATATCCAAAGAGAAAAAGTTTTGGTAGGTGACACACTTATTTTTTTACCGCCCCAATATCTTACAAGTATACAATTACTTATTTAAATTTGTGCTGTTAATCCAGAACAAAAAATTGATACCTAATCTTTATATAATCAATTGCAATATAATAATAATTACAAGGTTACCATTGACAAATGATTAAAGTTTTTGTATACTTAAAGAGAGTGTACATACTGACCGGATCGGTATACGTTAAATCAACTTGATTATTAGTTTTTTTATATAAATATGACTTAATAAATGTCAAGTTTCTTGAAAAAAATTCAAACAGATATATGTTTAATTGCCACATAAAATAATAAGACTTACTCTTGTATAGATTGTTTGAAAATGAGTTTAATTCTAATTGAACAAACTTATAAATACAGATATTTTTTATCAGTATCATTATAAATAATCTAATAATCCATCACAAAATGTCAAATCATTGTAACTATCAATCATTTATTTGCTATCGTCTTCTGTCAGACATTCGTGACCAAAATTTCCAACAATGTTCGACATTATGAAATTTTACGAATGATATTCAATGGATAATTAATTATTATTATCTGCCATGTAAGGTTACATTTCAATTAAAAAATGTCAATATTATTTTTGAACTGCCCACTGGAATTCAAAAGTTATTTCAGTTTTGAGTCCAGATCCGAATACATTGATTGAATCCCATTGTATTCCATGTACTGCAGGTTTTTCGAATAATATCGCATATTCATGGAATGGTAATTGGTGAGGTTCACTTTTTGTTTGGATTGCAATGTTAAGTAAATATAAGGAATTAGTTTCGACCTACAGCATGGATATGTTTTCAATAGAAAATTATTTGTTCATATGAATATACTAAACGTATAATTATTATATCGCTCTTAAATTTCTATTGTGTTATTCCTCAATCAATATAGTAGTTTTTTTTCACTATTAAATTCTTTTAATCTTGGCCATATAACATTACCAATTGATACAGAGCGGTCGTTACTTCAGAGAAAAAGTTATAGACGAACAACTGAAGACAAGGATATTCCCTTACTTTATCTTCTAAGGAGTTACCGTATCTTCCTCCCTTTGATTGTTTTTATCAAATAATGGGATACAAACGCACTGAGGAATAAATATCAAAGTCATTTGATATGATGACGATGTAGTTTCGGTAAAATCTGCCCAAATATGAGAATGTCACATATAATATTTGGAGTACATCAACTTGTGCTGAGTCTATTAAAGTGACGATGGCTTCATGTAATTATATCGCCAGTGTCAATAGTATCAAGTGAATCGATATATGGCGTGATTATATTTATTGATGGATGATGGATATTTCTTCAGATTGTGTATTAGGGTGTATCGTTTATAAACTTTATTCTCAAATTGATTAGCACTAGTATGGGATACTTGTGGTTAACCATAAAAATGAACCCTTTAAAATATCGGCTCGAACAACTAATATCTTGAGGTGCCGCCGAGCTTTTGAAAATTTGAAAAATTTCGAAAAAAATGAGATATTTTCTGAAAACAGTAATTATATTTTTCAATTAATTTTTAATATGTACTAGTTCTCATTTGAGTACATAAGAGTTGGGCAATGGACAAATCAAATATCAAAACAAAAAAGGATTATTCGTATATCTTCAGGTGCCGCCTGAATATACTTTATTTATGATAATTCAGCGCTTAGATTTTCCCAATACAGTGGATACAGTACGGTATGATATCAAATGTTGCAAAAGAAAGAACACCACCACCAAAAGCAATTACGTTTATTGCTCTATAGTAAAATGTGAATTTCAACCATAAAATGAATAAAAATCATTTAGGTTTTATGCTACAAAAACCAAAGACAGTTTTGGAATGCTCAAAAGATTAATCACAAACTGATAGTGATTTATTCCATCTTTTTTATCACACTTCAAGACAGAAAAACTATTCTTTTTTATAATTTTAGTTAAACATAAATAATCACATATCTGCAAAAAAAAAGAGAAGGAGAATTGGAAATCCTCTTTTGTCATTTTGTTAGGAACATTTCAAGAATTCAATAGCAGTCTTGTTTTTCTGTTCTAGCACATGACCTCATTCATAGACTTCTATTCATTTGAAGTTTACAAGAATAAAATTCATTATTTCAAAAACGAAGGCCACAATCGAAAAAGTTACATTTAAAATATGTTGTTTTTCCAATAGTACACATAATTAGCAACTTTTAGAACAATTGGCCAATAATGTTTTTTAGAATGTCCGATAACTGAACTTGAGAAAGCAACTCAAAATGTAAGTTATAGTTGCCGTAGAAGAAGGTATGACATCTCTTCTTTGTCTTGTATAGCCCCAACATACCCCTTTCTTATGAACTCTCAATACACTGATTAGTTTAGAGGTTTTGTTAAAACTCCATATTGTCTCCAGCCTCCATCTGTTTTCAGGAAAGGTATCTTTTGTGCCCCATATAAAGACTGGAATGTATTCTCTCATTAAGAAAATTTCTTGCGTAATTAAAAGAGGAAACATCTCAAAAAAACTCCATTGAGAGCAACATTCACCCGGCAATAATGAAATGAGAGTGTGAATGGGATCTACATTGAATGAATGAATGAATGAATGAATGTTTCTATATAGAATTAACAGCTGAGTTCGTTATTATGAAGTCATTTAAGAGTTTCATTCATTTCTGCTACATTTTTCTAATTCAGATAAAATATTAAATTGTAAGATTGTTTTCATAATTAAATATTTTTAATCACATACGGCTTATTCTCTAACTTTTAATTAGAAGACGAAAATAAGATATTTTCACTGAACAAATTATCTCCAAACTCACTTGGAAAATTTTAATGAATTTTAAGCTGGCAAGATTGAGACATTTTCCGGTATAAACAAGATTTTTTTGATATATTATTATGGAATAAATATTTATTTTTTATATTAGAAATTAAATATTTTCATTAATCAAAGTTATTATAATTGAAACAAAAATTGACTCTAACCATAAGAGTAACACTGTGAAATAATTGTATAAAAGTTCATCCTGTAAGGATTCATCACTATTGGAATATTATTTTTATTGATTGTAAATGAATATTGTATGAAAAATCTTCTCTGTCATGTTTCATCCCTAGTGGATTTTTATTCATTTTTTCTCGGTGACTTTTTTTATGAAAAAATATTTCACAATCAGATATATATTTATGATCTATTTATATCTGTATATATAAATTCCTCATCTCAATGAAAAAATTCATTTAAGTTATAAAATTATGTAAGGAGCAAAATAGTCTTACAATAAAACAAAAGTGTTTCATATTATTAAACCAAGAAATTTCAATATTTAACTCCCTCTCTTCGATCATCATATGAATTTAAAGATAAGGTTACCATCCTGTTTAGAACATTTTGACTTTCTGATGTTTGGCAGCTTGACAGTTCACTTTGACGTAACAGTTTGTCGTTTGACCCTAGAAAACTGAGGCTTAAAGGGCCGTGTTTCTTTTACACGTGTAAGATGTATAAGTGATGAGTTTGTTCTATATTTTTGTATATATATATATTTTTGCTTTTATATGTATTGGTTTTACGAATTAAATTGTTTCTTGCAAGTCTAGAAAATATTGCCACATAATATCTTTCAATGGGAACTTGCTGTGTTGTACCAGATTTGAACTACGTGAACAAATCGGTAAAGTTTTGTGTGATGATTTTAATGAAGTTATAGTTTAATGACAATGGCCGTGAGGTGATATATATTTAAAGAAGATATGTTTATTATATGTGAAACCTCATGTAGGTATATACACTATTGTATAAATACATTTTATAAGTTGAACACATATTGGAATATTGATTATGATCAAAATATTCAATAAACTACTAATATGTAGACATTTTTATTGAGATATATAATTATTTGTAAATCGTTATTCTGATAATATTTGATCGCAATATATGTTCATAAATGGTCGCAATTTCATGATTTTTGTGGTACCTTCAACAAAAAATGTATCAAAATTAAGTTGTTATTTACTTTCACTCCGTTGTGGAGAGGCCCATTCCACTTGGTTATCAAATTCAATTTTATACCTTTAATCGATAATTGAATATTTTAATGTGTCTCTATTGAAAATTATGGTTTAAATCACCTTAATAATATATTTTTGTATCAATTATATTATATATAATATGCTTAAAATTAGGTCCAATAAGTATTATTTATACTTTTGAAGAATTTTATACTCCGTGTGTAACAATAATAGAAAATACGAATACGACATTGAAGAAAAAGATTATGCGATCTTAGTCCTGATTTAAAATTTGAATTATGTAAACCAACAATGCATTTTGGGTCTTCTAATAAAACCGTAAAGAATTTCATGAATTATATAAACTTGTATATTATAACTAACATAAAAATAATTGATATCAGAATGATTCTACCTGCCAATTATACATTCAAGCCTATCGATGTGCATTCTTTTTCATTTGTCTAAAGATGAGAAACTTGAAGATAAAATGGCTATTGTAGAGTTTTGAATATTTATGTCTTTAATTGTAGCATATATCATTAAAATTATGTCATCAATTTTCATGGAAGTTGCAAACAAATGGAAAAGAAACATAAATTTCATTGATTATAACACAAGCAAAATTTGCATGTAAGTGACCTTTATATTGAAGTTACTCTATACGTAAAAACAGGAGTGAAATGCTTTAAATTTGAGTGATTAATATTTTATTCAACTTTTTAGAGTTGGGTTTCACGTTAGGGGGGGAAAGTTGTGGAACTGCTTAAAAACGATATGTGCAAACTTTCAGACCCCTAGGTCGATTCCTTGATGGTTCGAGGGTCGTTTGAAAATACAAAAATAGCTTATTATTTAAAAAAATCCAAAAATTATATTTATTATTCTTAAAAGTTAAGATAGAATAATATCATAATAATAATCCATTGAGAACATCTGACCAAAATTCCAAAGCTCTATCTAATTATCTTCATTGTTCGAGGCCCATTTGAATATCACAAGGATAAGGATTTAATGATGAAAACATGAAAACATAATCACCAAGCCCTTCTATAATTATCTCTAACAAGAGGCCTTTAAAAGGCCTCGAACAATGAAGATAATAATATAAAGCTTTGAAATTTTGGTCAGATGTTCTCAATGGGATATTATTATGATATTAATCTATCATGACTTTTAAGAACAATAAATATAATGTTGGATTTTTTTTAAATAATATGCTATTTTTCGCATTTTCAAACGACCCTCGAACCATCAAGGAATCGACCTAGAGCTCTGAAATTTTGCACATATCGTTTTTAAGCAGTTCCACAACTTTTCCTCCTTAACGTGAAACCCAACTCTAAAAAGTTGAAAAAACGCTCCACTCTAGACTGATTATACATTAACTTTTCAAATATTCTAACACGCTCATTCATCAAATTTGATTTGGTGACGTTTATTTTTTATGGAACAACTGCGTTAAAGTTTGTTGATTTTAGTTCGTAACATCCCGTCTAGAGGGCCACTTTTTAATTATTATAGTTTTGAATAAAAGTTATATTTATTAAAATAATTATTATTATTTAATGTTCATATACAATATAAAAATATTATGAAATTTCCTTGATTGATTGTTAAGTTAAGCTTTTTTTAATTATTCTGTTTGTACTGATTTAGTTGAATTTAGTATTCATACTTTATTCTATATCTTTGATATAACTCAGTTGATCCATTTCTATCTATAAAAGAATGTTTTTTTACTGTCATCTGCTAATTATGGATAAATAATGGTTTTGTGTGCAATAGAAACCATCTACCATAACTTTTTTTAAGTGTAATGTTATGCTTAATTAGTATTTTGAAAATTACATAAATGAGCATATACATATGGTACGACTGTAGTGTATATACTGTTTAAAGGTACTAAATGTTCGATGTAAAATGATAAATATATATTGGAATATTTTGTGCAATTTAGATTTTGGCTTTGTATAATGTATTGATCCCCAAATGAAGGAAAAGATAGTATTATATCAGTAGCCACAGAAAGGGCATTGAAACATGTGGTTTATTATTATATTTAATATATTCTATGATACAGATGATTAGCATTCATTTCAATGTACGAATGACTTTATTCCTATTCACTGCTTGTACATCAACAAATTTATATATATATCTGCTAGCACATGAAGAACTAATCAGAGAAAATAGAATAAATCGAGTTGATTTATATTGTGTAATTATGATGTGTGATTTACAACTTCCTGTTAGCAATAAATAGAGCGTATCAAGTCCCAGATTAATAACTGAACTAGAATTTATAGCTTATAATAATAGCTCATTCCTGCATACTATACTGCGCCAATCGATTGTAGTTCTTTACTTCTATATGTAGTTAAATGCTGTTAAGCTAGATACTTAATGATTTCATGGTGAAGTAACTGCAGAAAATTTCCTTTAAAATTCAGTTTCTGATACTATTGTTTAGATATATAATAGTAATTGTGAAGCTATATGAAAATTATAACTTGAATAATTAACTCTTTAGCGGGCACTTTAGCTTAAACTCATAGTTTATGCATTTAATTGATACCATGTAGAATTTTGCATTTTTAAGGAATTTTCCTACTATGGAGGTTTTCCATTAAAATTTTTGTTACTTACCCGGTACCCTAGTGAAAAAAATGTATCCAATATGGGCTACATTATATGTTTACTAGGGGAATTATCTTAATCACAATATGTTATTTTCGGTTCGTTTTGTGTTTAATAATGTTGAAAACGGTTGTGATGGGAATTAAAAAGATCACACTTATGGAGTTTTCATTGCATGAACAAAAATTAGAAAAAAATTCTGTCCTATAAAAAAGGAGTATTATAGGACAGAAAATAATGGATTCTAATTCCTTTATAAGGATTTCTTCATCTACCAATTGGGAAGGAGTTTGACAAATAATTTTTAAACCGTGCGCGGACAGAATACGTACGGACAGAATGCCTTCGGACAAGATGCCTACGGACAAAATGCCTACAGACAAAATGCCTAACGGGCAAAATGCCTAACGGGCAAAATGCCTAACTGACAAAATGTCTAACGGACAAAATGCCTAAAATGCATTTATACTCATTGATTGAAGTTGTGGACCAAAATTTAAAATTAGTTAGATCAAGTGGAAACAAAGAGTTTGTGTCATAGATAGTTTATTAAATCACTTTCACATTGAATATGAACATTTGTAACTCAGCGTGCTTAGTGTAAACACTCTCTCATTTCATTTGACTGTGTTTATGATTTATCACTTAAGTGTTTTCTCTATTTATCAAATTGCTCTAAAAAATAATCTTCCTACATCTTCCCATTTTTATTGGATATCTATAATCATCTTCTTCTATTTTCATTTTTTTAAAGATATCTATAATCATCTTACTCTATTTTCATTTTTATTTAATATTGTTCTAAAGTTATAAAGCAAGTTAAGTAATTACAATTTTATATAAGTTAGTACTGACATGCAATTAACTACTCTGCTTATAAAAAAAGCCCCTGATATTTGTTTTATTCAACTACCTTTATAGTATTAGAAGTTCCGATGGAAAAAATCTGTATTCTTTATGAAATGTAACTGGGACGTAGTATACATATTTTTCTTATGTTTTACAGATATTAAAAAAAATGTTATTTGATGTTCAATTATGATAAGTTATATTACAGTATAATGTATTTTGTTCTTTATTTACCAATAATCAATCCATTACGGATATCACTTTAATATTTTTTTTTCTGCCCTTTTATTTGAATATGGAGTTAATTCTTTTATTCACTTGGTAACATTCTTTTACGTCATTATTTTGCAATCTCCATTTTCTTTATTCATATATTTTGTACATTATGCATTTTGTCAGTTAGACATTTTGTCCGTTAGACATTTTGTCCGTTAGACATTTTGTTCTTTAGGCATTTTGTTCTGTAGGCATTTTGTCCGTTAGGCATTCTGTCCGTTAGGCATTTTGTCCGTAGGCATTCTGTCCTTGTACCTTGTATTCTGCCTGGTTACGAATATGGAAGGATTTCAAATCAGGAAGAATCCATCGTATATACTTATAAATCCATTCAATGGTCTTTTTATCAAAGTGAATGAAAGACCTTATCAATATGAATCTCTTGGCAGACATGATATTTGCTACCTGTAAGCATCTATTGATAAGAAAATTGTAGTCATAAATGCTAGATATACTAAGGGTTCTCATTTCCTTAATGCCTGTAGTAAATAATGCACAGATATACTAATACCTTGCATAAAGATAGGTTCGGATATAAAAAATCACCATCATCGCTCTAGTCAATTTTATTATTTGAATTGCATCAGAAAGGTTTGTGGTGGAATTAAGTAGTGGAGAATAGCTAAAATTGACAATTCTAAAATTATTTTCATCGATTTCACCTGAATGAAGTGAAGCAAATTAAAAAAAATATATGTGAACAAATGGTGTTTTGTGATCAAATTATAGTTAAAATATCTATTATATTAAAGATTTTATGTTAAAAAACTATAACACTTTCATGTGAATTGCTTGTATTCCCTTTTTTTTAGCAAACTTGGGCATTATATGGACATAAATGAATCAGACAATTTTTCCCGTATGAGATTTGTTTAGCTTCCGATGGAGCAGGCATGAAGCTCATTAAAGGTACACACATTATTGTATTAACAGTTTTTTTTAATATTTTCAGAATGATCACTCTAATATCAGGTAAAAAATTTGCGAGTACCTTTTTTTACCAATATCTTATTGGTAAAAAGTGAAATACTTACCACAATTGAGTTTGATACACAACCAACTTTTGGTTAAGAACAGTAGTCACCTAATTGTATGATATTGGAGTCTCACTAATTACTGTGTAAAATAACCGCGAAAACTTCTTACTAAACATTATCTAAAATATATCTGATTGAATTATTTTAAAACCATTTTCTTCTTTATTGACTGAAACTTCTACACCATACCGTATATATAGTGCATACTTGATCAATTTTTTTTATTAAAAAGCACAACTTACGTATCTCGTAGGGGCACTAAAAAAATAAAAAAAAATTGAAAATGAGAATATTTATGCATAAATTTACCTATAGTGGTACTGTTCTTAGCACTGTATACAAAAATGTCTAATATACTTAGGTAATTCAATTTAATCATTTGAATCACAAACATCGAAATCGAATACCAAATCACCATCAATGAAGTATTACGATGTAAATTTTCATATCCAATTATCAAGAAAGCATTTAGTGAGAAGATTAGTTCTGGGTTTTCAGTATTGTCTGCTAATTTATCTTGAAGCAAGGGTTGAAAAAACATGTTGATGTTTATCTTAATATACTATTATAGAGAGTAACAATGTAGTCCTAAATCGTCCCACGAGTCACAGGTAGAAAAATAAAAATAAAATGTCTATTATATTGTTCCTTGATATTTCAAATCACTTTTGCATATAATTCCGTACATATCAGTGGATTTTCAGATAAGACTATGTATTTCTTTTCACCCATTCAATAATAAAGAATAGATATATTTCCCACGTGAATATATGCACAAGAGGCGTAAATATCATGAAAATACTAAGATTATATTAAATTTTTTCATTCTTTTATTTCAAATATGGTCTAATTAGTTATATATATTGATACAAATATTTTTCCTACTGTAAAAAACTTGGTCGCTTTAGGGTTGATTTATTTAGGATGTCCCTATATTCGTAGTTTTGAATAAATAAAATGATACATTTGTCAGTGGCCAGTTTTTATTAAATACTGTAGCTTTGAATAAAACCATGATTTAATTTTACCTCAGTGTATTCTCTTGAACCAAATAGGATAATAAAATAGGCAATTCGTGTGAATCTAGTATCATTTCTTAATAATAGAATACAATCTAACAATATATAGTAAGTTTCATAATATGTTGCGTAATAATGAAGATGCCTTCGAGTAGGGTGCGTGACAGTTTCCATTAAAAATTGAGTGAAGTGCCCGTATAAATGTTTAGGTAGGCTGAAGAATGAGGAATCGAAGTTTAATAACTTACATTATATGAGTTTATTGAAAGCATTAGGGATTAAAGTAATAAAATTATATATACAGTATATGTGTAAATTACATGACTACATTCAAAAGTGATTTCATGAAAAATTAATAAGTCCTTTCATTGCAGATAATCTTGAAAATAAATTATTATAAACCACTTCTAAGTGTTGGGAATATGTCCGTTTAGTGAGATTATGAATATAGAATAAATTAGACCAAATTGGTATTAGGGGAAAATATGCTTCTATCGGACAGTTTTTTTCAGCTGGTAGTCAACATACATCCCCCGAATTGTGCTATTTTTACTGTCGAGAATGGTGACTATCCAATGATATCAGAAAAAAAAAACGTGACCGACTGCTCATGTTCGTGTGGAAAAACGTTTCTTACAACATCCTGCCAGAAAGCTACACACCTCATCACAACATAGTGAACCGTCATTTTCTTTGCCTTCACCTGCCATGAGCCATTTAGAAATCAGAAACCTTAACAGTAATCAAGTGAAGATTATACAAACAAACCTGCGATATACCATTTGCAAACAGTTGCCGATATTGAAAAACACGTTTCAGTTTACAGAAAAGGCACAGTATATCAGACTGTCAGAACCAGAAGAATTTTAGTGATTTCATTTGTGCTTTTAGCTATAGCATTAACTTTTCTACTCAGCATTATAAGTGTAACTGGATTTGAACTTACACATGATTTATGTATTCTATATTTTCTACAATATTAAAAAAAGCAATTGTTTTTAGAGACATTACTAGAAAGTAATTGATATATATTCCATTAACATTTGCACTCTATAATTCTATTCTGTCATATAAACGTTACATCTCATTATTTTTCTTCCTATCATTAGTCACTGTTTTCGGAATCACAAAATATTCCAGGAGTGTAAATAACGAAAACAAGTTCTTTGATTAATTGTCAGCAGGAATCCTCGAGTCATTCCTTACGAACTCAAATGAGTTCAATCTCAAATCCTCTATTCGAGGGAGTGGTGTTGCAGCGGCACTGTTTTTTACTATAAAAAGCTGTAAAACTCCTCTTGGACAACAAAGCAACGGATATATTAAATGACATCCCTGAATTAAGTTGCTTATTTCTGTTATAATGAATGAAGGGATGAAATTTCCTAGACCCAGAGAAGAAACTACCCTAGGTGCTTTGTAAATTATTGGAAATCGGTTGGAATTGTTCTGCCTTGATAATTGCTATTGTCTTGTGATGCAAAATTTAAAGAAGAGGAATTTTGTAATACCTCCCAGAAAAATTCATTATAGTGAGGACATACAATATTGAGATAGTCCCTTCCTAATATATTACGTTGCAACTATAAATTTCTCTCTGAGTGTTATCAATTTTACTATTTTTACTGTGTGTTTAATTAAAACATAAATGTATTTTTTCCTTCATGCAGCTAGCGTAAGGGAAAACGCGATTTCCGTGTCCGGTACCACTACGGAGTTACAGTGTAATTTACCTTCCATCATAGACAGACCTTCACTTGTACTTTGGTACAAAAATACAGCACAAAACCATTTTACAGGTACGGTGTACATAAATTATTTGCAATATTAAACCCCTAATTAGATCTTGAAACTTTTCTAGAATTAGCATGTAATGATGTGAATTCCAGGAATTAAAGTTTATAATTGGTGTTCTGTATATGAATCCTAGAATCACTTCGATTTTTCATAATGCACTTCTAAGGTCTTAAATTTCCTAATCTGGTATAATAAATTAACTAGAGTAGAGTTTGTAGTTTTTTTAGATGAAAATTCTGTTACTCACTGCGACGATTCTGAGGAAACCCATTTAATATTCTACGAGCCAACCAATAATTACTATCAGAATGAGAATCAGTGCATGGTGATTCTTATATCCATTTTTCAAGCTCATTAAGAGAAAACTCTTCATTATACGAATACGTATAACGTTTGATATAAATATATACTTCAAACAATCAGCTCTGTCTGATTATATGTAGTCTCTTTGTGTTTCTTTCTTTTGGTAATTGAGAGCGAGTATGAAAAAGAATATGCGATGCTCTAATCTTTAATTCAAGCGTCTTCCTTTTTAGAAAAAAGTTCTTCACATCAAGGTACTGGACGAGAATTGCAGAGAATTAGGTAGTGAGGCTGAACTTTTCACCTCAAGAGAGACTCCTAAGCTAGTCTACACTGCTAGAGGAGGTAATCATGCAATATATACTAATCAATATTTCCTGAGTCCTCTTGAACAAGAACTGCCTTCACAAAGTTAAATTCAAGAAAATTGACATCTTCTTTAACTTAACTTTGTAAAGGTTCTTCTTTGTCAGTTGTAAAGAAGATTTTCAACAAAGGAATAGATCTAACAAACTACAATCTCTATGTATACATAAATAGTTTATTAAATGTATCCTCACAGGCTTCCTGTCCCGAAACATCGTGTGGATGTTGGATGGAATACCTCTGCCCAAATCCTCATCAACAGCCTTTTATCATCATCCGTATTCAGAGTCATATGCAAGTGACATCATTTCAAATTCTCACCCAGAGCCATCTTCTTCCATCAATCTTCCTAACATTACATCCAATGAAATCCTCACAAGTCTACCGCTTCAACAGTCACAATCATCAAATTCACGTTCACCTAATCTTTCGTCTGGAATGAGAGGAATTCGCGTGAAGGCGTTTCATTTTTCTTCTTCTCGTAGCATAAACTGTAGAATTAAATCTTTTAGTTTACCTAATAAGAAAAAAATTAGTTCTCTATATACATATTTTCCGCTAGTGATACCTGAGCGGAAAAGACATTTCTTTTATTTTCACTATCCTAGATCCTACCAAAGTAATACAAAACTTTTCGGAGGGTCATTTCAATATCATTTGCCTTACTGTAGAAAATCTTTTAGTCAAATAGAGTCAAGGAAGGTGACTCTATTTGACATCTTCTATGGTGCATGCCGATGATGAATCGAAAAAACAATTCTTCACAATACAATGAAAATATGTCTTTTTTAGATATGTAAGTGGAACAATACAATTAACTGGTTATAATTTGATTGAAGATAACGCTTGGAAGATAATAATTTGGTTTGATTGAAAATAAAATCAACTATATCTCAAAAATGGTTTGAGCCACTCGGGAATGAAGAGAGATATGGTATCAAGAATTTCAAACATGATAAAAAACCGTTAAATCGGTTAATAGGGCTGTTGAAATTATTAGTTTGTAAGGCAGTTTGTTTTGTGCAATGGTTAAGAAGTTGATGTACACATTGTACAGGTTTTCTTATTTTTGTAAACTATATTATAGATATTTTAGTCTGATTGGGTTGTGCATCGTATGCTTCATATTGTTGTTTATAATTATTTTATTATTATTTCTTTTAATAAAATTTTTCATTCATACATTCATACTGAGTTCATTCAAAACAGACCACAGTAATGAATGATATCAGGAAATTTAATATGAAGAAAGTAACATGCAAAGTAAATCTAGAGTGAAGAACAGGAGGTATAAAGATTTGGAATCAATTTACAATTTCCAATCAATCGAAGAAGTTGAGGAGTCTAAGGTAGCATCGGTTTTAGAGATTGGATCTCTAACAAGAAACAATATAATGGAAAAGTTTTTTCATGCTGGGCAAGAAATTGCAAGCTGACCACTCCTAAAATACGTCATGTCAAGATTACAATGAATTGTAAGTGTTAGTTTGATTGTTGTTACGATAGGTGCAATATAATTAAATTAAATTTATTGCTTCTACTTGCTTTGCGAATATTTGAATAGTTACAATGTACGGTAATCGTAAATTTTGTTTTTCTCATCAATTATTAATAATTTCTTACAAATTATTAAAATTTACACATATTTTATATTTTATGACCAAGTTTTACTACAGAAAATTTCTAAAATTTAACTCACCATATTTATGCTAATAGCTACTAATGAATAATGATATTTTTTTTCATCGATCAGCTCCACCAACTGTAGTGACAGTCAAAACCCCAACTGTGGGTGGCGTCGCCGGAATAGATGGGGTGGTTGAAGTTATGGCAGATCGAGAGAGTGTACTGACTTGTGAGGCAGAGGGATCTGTCCCTCCTACAGATTGAAGATGTACTCCAAACAGTCTTTTTACTCCTCTTTTCAGTCAGGTAATTACTCTTATACCACCAATAATTCCAATTATCAATAATAATCAAATAATATTACAGTCATAATATTAACTCTCCACAGCCCTCATTGGACCAAAATACCACTCTGTCCCGTTCCCGTATCCTGACTACTGCAGTGGTGAAATGTACCGCCACTAATCCGGTCATAAGAGACTATACTCTAACAGCCACCCATGTACTTCTGGTTAAATGTGAGTCATTGGAGATTACCCTAATGGAAATTTATAGTCATCACGTATATGTTGAGTAATGTCCCTTGTTAATTACTAATGCCCATTTCTTAAAAAACATATCATACAAAAAATTGTGCAATTCTTGTTCTTCATTATTATTCCATTTGTAGTGTTTATTTCTTTAATCACAAATGTTCGTAATAACTTTAAGAATTCATTTTCAACTATGATTCCGAATATGGATTTTCTTATTATTATCCGCTGTGTTCCAGACCCTCCGATTGTTGAAGCACATCTCTTCCCGGCTCTCGACCCAACTCAATTAAAGAAGGTGATGATGTTTATATCGAATGTTGAGTAAAGTCGAATCCACCAGTCGAATTCATAGTCTGGCTGCATGAGGTGAGAGACAACCTGTCCTTTATAAAAAATATTTTTTTATCTTCAAATTTTTCAAATTCATTATCTCCATATATTTTCTACGTAGATTGATTTAAATTTCTATTTTATATTTGACACGAACTATCTAATCCAATTTTAACCAAAATCTGAGTTTACATTTTATATTACCTGAAGGCCATAGAAGCCTCAATACATGTTAGTCATGGGTCTATTGTACAATAAAACCTTTACTAAATAATGGAGTGAACCTTGAGTAAAGGGTCTAATAGGTAGATAGATTCTTCAACCTCTAAAGCTAAGGAAAACCATTAATTCCTTCTTCCTTGATGCAATTGCTTTGGGTTACTTTAAAAATTGCAAACAACAGTACGTTACTCGTCTTTTTTAATCCCTCAGGGAGAGCCTCTTACTCCCGGACGCTATGGCAACAAGTCTCACGTTCTGCTGCATGGTCATAACTTAGTTCTTCAAGATGTGACTCGTCTAGCTAAAGGCGCCTACATATGCCGGGCCTCAAACGCATTAGGATCTGTTTCAAGTAGCCATGCTGAGTTGAATATAATGTGTGAGTCATCGCCATTATATGTATGACGTATAATTATTTATGATGTGTTTTCATGACACGCATTACTTTTATTTTTAAAGACAGTATCATTTTCTACTACTTTTTATAAGTTTTGTTTAATTTTGAAATCGGAATAGTGTTCTTTTTTATAACCCACAGCATATTAATAAGTCTCGAAGTAAAAATACTAAAAATGAAATAATTAACTGTAAAATTAGGAACATTGTGTGAACTAACACGATTTTCTTATAGTAATTATAAATTATTTTGTATTTAAATTCTACGAATAAATAAATGAAACAAAATACATCATACTAAACATTATACATAAACAATACATACCATGCATCATAATGTACATTCAATTGAAATCTATTTAATAAATTTCAAACCAATAATTAATCAATTTGAATTCATTAATATTATAACATGCACTTAGTTAGTATAACAAACCTATTTCCCTTAACAACTAAACTATTTATTCTAAACAATTGTTATCCACAATTTTCCCATATCGTTGCCAACCAACTTCAGCCAACTGAACTTATTTACAGTCTTATCTGGTCAAAAGACACACTTCGTAACAATAAAAGCCTGCAAGTAATCAAGTTAAGGAACTTGGAATTATTATTTGTCATTCCGAGCCAGTTCCAACAGACTACATTTACACAATAGTTCTGATGAAAATTAGAACTGCCGTTAACATTTATATGGATTAATATTTTGTTTGATTTGATCGTCTTTTACTTCATGAAACTTTGATATTGATTATCAAAATCACAAAATAGTTTTTGTATATATGAATAGTAATGGTTTCTAAATTGCATAAAATAATATAATATTGTCGTATATGACACTTTGATTTTCGAACAATAAGGTTTATTTCAAATTAGTAACAATGGTATCAAAATCTGTGAAAAACATATCACCAAACATCATTGTTGATTATAGGAAATAAATTTCCATCAAAAGTTTTATTCGCATTAAAAAATTCAATATATGACATTACAAAACAGTGGAGTTCCTATAATTTCACTGTCATATATCTCATTAAAATTGATTCAGCGGATTGAGCTTACTTTCAAATGGTAGCACAATTTAAATGTCTTAATATTAAACTAATCTAATGAGAAAAAATACTTTTTTTTCGAAATTTTTTCAATATTATTCAGTTAATGTATAAATTATAATTTTTTTTTTTTTTATTATTTGCAATGTTTAAAATAACAGATTTTTATATTCAATACAGTAATTCTAAAGAATTTCGAATAGAAAAATTCACAGATACTGTGAAAATTATACAGAATTAGAGATGTGTAGGAAAAAAGTAATAACTCTGTAGGTTAAAATATATCAAAATTAAATATAAAAATTATAAATTTTAGACTTTGTAGCACAAAAGACTATTTTATTAGACAAATAATTACGGAATTATAGTTATTTACCCGATTTAACAAATAGATTCGTGAATATTCTCCACATCTCCCAGTATGCTTGGAATCTTCTAACCAAACCATAGCGATTGCTCCTGGTCAACCTACAACTCTTGTTTGTAAAGTCGACTCTAACCATAAACAGGTGCGACGAATTTATTGCACTACTACTCCTTATAAGAATCATTGAATACTAATTATTAGTTACTATACTGAAATTTATACTCTGACAATATATTAAATGATTTAGTAACTCAGGCATGTAGATCAAGAAATAACATATTTCAAATGCTAATATTTCAATTCATTAATCGTGAGTGATTTTGTATAGATATTTATGATTTAATATATGTAAATAATATGATTCTAATCTTCGAACAGGTAAAAATCCGATGGGTCGTAAATATGGGTCGCAATTTGTCTCACTTAGATCATACAAGATTCATGTCTAATTGAACTCTAAGCTATCTGTTATACAAGCCGCAAATGATTCTGTCTGAAGAAGGAGAAAAGAAAAGGAACATCTATTACATCAACAAAAAGTTGGGTTTTCATGGCGGCAGTGATGGAGCCTCATCGGGAGGACAAAGAAGTTTGGGTGGGAATCAGAAGAAATTCAAAGAAAGTAACGACCTTAGAACATCTTGCGATACAAATTCGGTGTTGCCTTCTTTCACCAATTCTCCTAATTCGAATACGAACGATCAGTATATTTCTGGACTTCAAACAAGCAAATGGTACGATGCATCAGATTATAATACACTTTCTAACATGGATAAAAAGAGGGAATTTCCAAGAGAAGTATATGACGAAGCTTGGATATTTGGACAGCGGGTCGTTCGGAGATAAGAAAGAAGAATCTTGCGTTTGAACAAAGTGACGCCTCATTCAGTAGCAAAAGCAGGGATAAAATGTTTCAATACTTTGGTGGATATAAATCTGAAATGGGGCGAAAAGAGAAAAAGATTATGAAAATGTTGATACATTATTTATTGGTCTGGGAAAAACTTATGGCGTGGTTTATGGTTGGGATGAAAATATGCAGGGAAAACAACAGCAACCGTGTGTGATGACAATAACTCCTGCCGGTGAGTCCTCAGATTAATTATATGTCTATAAAAAATTGTGTTTGTATATATAAACGTGTATATAACAAAAAGTGTATTTCAAGATTAAAATATGGGATATATGAGCAATAGTTAACTTCACTAATACTGCATATATGCAGAATGTCAATTATGGGTAATTATTAATGAATTCAAAATTAGTTTTCCGATAAAGTAGTCCATCGAATTTAACAAATAAACTACAGTTTACCACGGCATATTAGTCAATAGGCACAATCTATGCATATATCCGAAAACATTTTAACAATAACAATTAAGATAGTTCGTAAGATCGAACTTAGGGAGTGTTGATGAAATAATTAGTAAGTAAAAATTAATTTGAATACTCTCATATTTTTAATGAATCATGAATTTGCAATGTTGACAACATTCAGAAAACTGATTGATTTTTCTATCGTTTAATAGTTTTGCTCCAAATAGTCACATAGAAATAGAAGAGTTTGTTTTAGATAATAATGTATACATTGATTTTGGTACTTTTTACCCCTTGTTATTTACGTGCATGTCATCATCTCATCCAAAAAATATGAGAATTGACAGTAACGAAATTTCAATTATTAACAAGTCCCTAGCCAATGAAATGTCTTTAATATACTATTGAATGACATATATTTTTTGGCATTGTACTTCATGATAATGATAATCAATGAGTCCCTATTACTCTGTTATCGTGATGGTATGAAGAGCAATGAATATTGTAGGTTAATCATCAGAAACTATCGAATAGTTCACTTAGTTTACTGTGCGTACATTCTTACAATTAGTTAACCCGTGCCCGGACATTTCGTCCACGGACAATTCGTCCACTGACATATCGTCCACGGACATTTCATCCAACGGAATAAATGAAGAATCTAAGTTTTAATAGTTAAAAGAAATAAACAAATTAAATATAATCTACTGAATCAGTTTATAAGCTTATAATTTAACAAATATTGTTTTTGCATTATGTATGAAGAAATTAGCTTGATTAAAAAACGTTTCCCTCTTTAAGCTAGACTTGGCTCAATCTGGCAAATAAGTAACGTGAAGAAACTCCTACGCCATTGAAATAAAGAGAGAGAAAATGGTTCCTTTTCAACTGCAGAGAGTAATGAGCCTGCCTCAATTATTCACTCCCAAATCAGATACTGTTTCTTTCTCCAACTTTTATTTAATTTAATTGTAGTTACTTACGAAAGTCTATTCAGGTTCACTAGCTACGATTCAGTTGCAGTAAGAATTTGAATATAATGGAAAATATATTGAAAGCCACTGGTACATAAGAATGAATGTCTCACTAATCCGTTAACTGTTACCTTTATAGCGGCTTGCTGAATCTAAGAGACTCTGCACCTCGCTAAGTTGCGAACACAGTGATAAGCCCTGCCTATACAATAATACCTAAGAAATTTTGTTTGTTATCTTTGCTTGTCAAATATTTTCAAATGGGAAATGATTTTCATCGAGTGAGCACTGGCACGCAAGCTCCAGTGGCTAGGTTAGTGAGCAAACTTTTGAGGTGTAGGTTACTAGGGTTGAGCTACGAGGTTTGACGAATTGAGTATGCATCCACTGTGACACGTTTTCTGTAACCTCAATTGATTAGTGTTATGTATTTTTAAAGTATGATATTGTGTAAAATTTCGTTGTGTTATGCAACAAGCACATATATTTAAAACAAATATGGGACATATGGATATATTTGTTCTTATTAATTTTAGTATTCATAGAAAGGGTAGTATAACAGAACGTAGGAAAATGAAATAATGAAAAAAATACTTGATTAGTTTCATTCATATTCTAGATATTGAAATAGTGGTCCAAAAATATATATCATTTTTTATTTATATATAGACATCCTTCGCCAAAATTCGAGTGTTTTGTTTCGAAAATTATACAGTTTAATTAATCAATAAGATAAAAATAATTAAACTAGTTCCTGTATTTTGATTAGAAATAACATGCAACTTTATTCTTAGTTATACATATCATTATCTAAAGATAATACAATTCTAGGTTAAAAATCGCATGGTCGGACGATTGCGTCTTGTTTCATACAAAATTTAAATTCTGATGATTGAAATGTAAACTTTAGAAATGTCACTACATAATTTATATATTTTTAGTTTTGTTTCTTCCTCTAAGTATATTTTTTTGTTGTTTTAATTGTGTACAAAATATATACCGAAAAATCGATATTTCATACAAGAATCGAAATGTTTTCAAAACTTCGGCAGCATGTTAAATTCGTAATTTATGATATATTTTAAGTCAACAATTAATTTTAAGAGCATTTATTATGTAACTTAAAGTCTTATAATTGTGATTAAGTAGTTTTATTTTCATAGTGGTCCTTGGGCGTCGAATGTTGACCCCCAGGCCCTTGGTATTGGGACCCTTAGAATGGTCTCTGTGGGCTTTTAACACGAGACATATCAAAGTCTTTTTGTTTGACTGTAGGGGAAGACATGGACCGACAGTTAGGCACAAGTCATTTGAGCCCAGGAAAATTGAGCCCCAATGCAATTGAGCCAAGAAAGCTGAAACAATACAGTGGTGTTACTCTGTTATTACAGTATCAATGGTCTTCAATTATTTTGATAGAAAACAGACAGGGTTGATAAATTCGGACTCGGTTACATACCAGGATATTAATATTTTGCCTTTGTTTTAAAACTTGTTTTCATCAAACTCTACGTAATAACTTTACTTAATTGAAGACCATTTCTACTGTAATAACAAAGTAGACCATCACTTCTTCATTTTTTTCTGATGTCACAAATTTATCTAGGCATCTATTTTATTTGGCTCCATTTTTTTGTGCGCAACTGTCGATGCTTTTGGGTAAAATGCCCCTATAAGATATAAGATAACTCCTTTGCGCTCTGTAGTGCTACATTCTTCTAGGTTTGTCAAAAGGTCATATTTGATGCGATCTTTACACTTAGAATTAAAATGTAATAAAAATCTTACCATCATGGTAACAAAATCGTGAGCAAGAAATTCATTTTAACCCCTATTTACCAGTATCTGCAACCAATCTAAGCTTCAGACTTCTTTTTAGAACTGTGCGCAATAATCAAGATGTCACTCTTGCTTCCCTCTGTATTAATAATTTAGAATATATACACCGAACGCGTCATATAGTAATGACAATAAATATAAAATATCGATGTGTGTATGATAGGAACACAAATTACGGGTTACACGACAATATTTATGAATTGTATGTTTTAAAACGAATTATCAACACACTATCGAAGGTTTTTAATTATTGTCGATACTGTATTGAAATTGTGCGTCACATTGTAGGCGATATCCCTCATTGATAAAGCAATCGAATTTCTTCACTTATTTTTATGTTTTTTTATTAAGACTAAAAGTCTTAGAAAGACTTTCACAAATTTGTATGCCAATCTGACCCTTATTACGTTAGGAGAAACCCTCTACGTCATACGCTGCAGGTAGTTATTGAGACGGGTGAAAGGGATGATAGGGAAGTGGGTGAATAAGATTGTAAATTTAAACATTCATTTAGAAATGCAGCAGGGATTTTACTCTATATTTTTCATGAAAAGAGGCAAATGGTAAATTGCATAATGATCAGCAATGTGTTAGCTTTATTCAAAGGCTCTTCTTTTCTTTGTTGTAGTGATTGTATATTTTTTTGATATAGAGAAGACTAAAATCATCCATGAAAAATTATATTTTTATTTTATTTTCCATGCACCAAATATCTCATAAATGAAACCTATGAAGCGTACTTTTATGTGAAAACTCCCTAGCAAGCGATTTTTGAAAACTTCATCTCTTTGTATCTTTTAGTTTTTGAATATTATTTTTTTTATGAACCACACTTTTGGGGGGTGAGGAGTTGCACAATTTTTTTCCTAAATGAAAGTTGGTGCATAAGACATGATATAAACATGTGAGAAGTTTCAAAATTGTATCTTTACTAATAAAATTACACTTTGAAAACCATGACTGTCCACTTACAAATCATACATTTTTTTCAAATCACAATATTTCAAAGACCATAATAAAGGTTTTGCCTCTCTGTTTGAAACATTATGATTATGTTAGTTTTTCTAAGTAAATAAATATAAAATGGAAGGTGATGTGGTCAGTCACAGGACCAGTTCAACTCGATCATCACATATATGGTGCTAGTTTTTATCGTTATTATGTAATTTTATCGTTATTATGCAACTGCTTTGACTCAATCGCTCTCAAAATCTAATAAACTGCTAACTGGATAATGACCAATCGTCTCACCAAGTTTCATGCAATATGGTTAGATACTTTTTGAGTTATTAATGATCATGACCTTGACCTTTGACTCGGTCTCTCCCAAAATTTTACTAGAAGGTCACTGGACTTTGAACAATCGTTTCACCAAATTTCACGCAATTTGGTTGAACAATAAAAAGATGATAAATAAATGAATAATTAATAAATGCCGGGTAAAATTAAAATATGACCGTACGCAAATTTGCGAAGGTAATTAAAACATATGGATGTAAATAGTTTCAATTTTATTTCAATGATCATAATCGATTCTTCAGACAATCGATTTTATATTTAATAGGAAATTGAAACTTTGGACAGCTGTCCGAAAAAACGATTTATTGAAATTTTGAATCGAATTATCGGACAAACCATTATAAAACTAGCATGCCTAAATTTTCAAAATGGTTCATTCCACAATATGGCAGCACTCCTGAAGGGCCCATCCATTTTTGGTAGAGCGACATGGATCGTAAAGGTCATCTGTAATATCTTTTGCCCTATAGGGTGGTTTTATTTCTCCTAGGTTAAAATAATGACAAAATCTAACTTTTTTCACTGTCAGTCAAATTATTTCACAAATATTCAAAGGAGAGCTTAAAAATTACATCAAATTGTAAGGAAAATTCAACGCTACGTGACTGCCCCTCACACGGCCTCGTATGACGTGAAATTTCTTTATATTTTGCTATTTGAACTCATTTGTCCGACAAATCGGTCTGTCCGACGATTTGATACATATCCTAATTGAATTTCTCTAAATAAAGGGCATTGTGATTTGGAACTGAAATTTTGTAAAAAAAAGTAAATAAATACCACACTAAATTATAAATTGGAATGGCTTTCGGGAATTCATGCACTCTTCATATCCACTTATTTCTTAATTTTATTTACGTATTCCTATATGTAAAGCCAATTTTGAATATGATTGAAAAGATTCATACTGAACGGCTAATCCACATTATAAGCGGTTATTTAAACTCAGCGTTGAAGGTTTTTTTAGTTTCAAGCTTTCGAATAGAAATATTTCTATTCATCATCAAGAGAAGTGTGGAAAACCTGGACCTGACAATGAATTTTATGTCCAATAGTTGTATATGTTGGATACCATCTTTCTATTTAAGCTGTCTATCCTATAGTTTATGAATATTAATTATTTTGGCAGGTAATATTGAATTAGCGATGAGCTTTTAATTCTAATAATTTTAGTGATGCCTTTTCCATTTTCCTAAATTGATGTTTTTCGTCGCTATTTAAAATATTGAGGATGCAGTTGGAAAGCCATTTGGTAAGGAATTTATATTCTAACATTATTGACACTTTAATTTAAGAAAGAGAGAGAGAAAAAAAAATTGCAACGTTTCGAGGATATACTATTAATTAATATTAATTAATCTATTAAATATTAAAATATGAGACAAAAAATTAGAAAATTGGTTACTACCTATAGCTGTTGCTGATTACATTAATTCTCTAAAATAATTTTACTTTCGTTTTGTTTGACTCAGAGCAACATGGCAGTATGAATGAAGCTTCAATTATTAAACTAATTATATCAATACATATGAAAGAAAGAAAATACCAATATTAGTAGTTATGAAAAAAGGTCTAAATGAACCATTTTGGTTTCTGATCCTTTTTATTTAGTTTAGGTAAATATATTGGGCCACTCGTTTAATTTATTGAATACATCTTATTGAAGAAACGTGTCATATATGAACGATATAAATACTTCCACTAATGACTATAGAAACAAAGGGATGTCTGCAACTTAGTTGAATAACTTTTTAAACAGTGGTAGATTATTAAAACGTAAATGTTACGAAGAGTTAATCTCACTAAGAGTTCTCTTTGTCTGGAAAAGATTAAAAGAGCATTAGTGTGGTAGTTGGGAGTGTTCACTGGCCTCATCATCTTTTCATTTAAAACAAAGCTTCTTTTGTTCACTTAATATTTGAGAGATTCGATGAAGAAAGTTTTGTGATAAGAGTCTTATAAGAATACAATATTTTGATATACTAGTTAGCAGAAAACCATTAAGAAGAAGTAAGAAAAACTTTTTTTTGTAAGAAAAACTTTTTTTTAATAAAGGCACTTGGAAAAGAATGTTATAACAACAATACTTGGAAGGGCACTCGTGAAGCACACACCTCCCACGCCCAAACATTTTTTTTTGTATATTTGGGCATGGACTTAACCTTCAGCCCGATCGCTCCGAAACCCAAATCAAATGATTCCTTGATATATACCAATGGTCCAATCAAATTTGAGATCATTTGGTCATAAAAAATGAACAAAATATAGTTCCTGGTTAATGACCCATTCTCTCACCAATTTCAGACAATTTGGTTTAATAGTTTTTGAGTTAATCGAATAACAAGAGTGCCGTTAATTTGTGATAACAAGATGAAGGATATTTCCGATACTATTATAAGAACTTCGATATTTCAAATAGCGAATTGTATGGAAGTAATAATATTTTTTATATAGAAAGTTTTGGTGGGCTATTTAATATTACGATCGACAATAATATCCGACGCCCCTTCTTTTAACATTCTTTCCACTACAACTATCTACTGAAATAATTGTTAAACAAACATCAATCACAGATAAACAAATGATTAAACTTTTCTCTTTTATCTGCAAAATAATAATTAGAGAGTAATAATAACCTTGGTCAGACTGATCTTATCACTTATTCGCCTAATAAACTACTTTACAGAACAGTGTGGTGAATTATAATGCTGATTATCTGCCTAAAATTATGCTAATTGAATCAAGTTAAAACAAGAACATGTTGTTCGCAGATATAATGAATTTTTATTTCACTGTATATAATTTGATTACAATCGTTTTGTGTTTCAAAAATAAATTATCAAATAGGAACTTTTTCCCCCAAAATGTTAAAGTTGAATAATTAAACAAATATCACACGATGTTTTACTATTCTATATAATAGTTGGGATATAGATGGTTGAGCAGGGCCCCTAACTCGTATCTAGAATGTGATATTATTTGTAACTGCAGGGAATTTTTGCATTGTTATTTGGGACCAGATAGAGAGGAAAGATATCAGAATAGAAAGCTTCTCTCTATATTATATTTCAAATAAAACAAAATATGCTAAAATAAAGGCTATGACACGGTATGTAGAATCGATAGGTAGGTACGATAGATAAGTTTGGTAAAAAGGTAAATTTTGTAGATATGTGCACGGTTCTGAAACTTTAAACTTTTAAAAAATTAATAAAAAAGTAAGTTAAATCATAATATATACGCAATTATATCGAATCGCCACTAATTTTCTTTCATTAATATCATAATCGATAATATATTAAATACTCTACCTGTCCCGTTTTTGGTGGACAGCTAGATTTAATATATCATTAATATTTCTGTTTGTTTTGTTGTTTCTCACGATAACTATTCATGCTTCAATATTGTAAACTATTCATGTAATGGGTAGATATGACAGAAAACTTTTCTATACTATACACGTGCGTTTCCATTGCAGCCCAGTTGGTAAATTAATAATTGGCATAACGCCTTTTATAGTCAAACACGGTGTACATTCATCGTATCTTATCGTAAAATATCATAACATCTAATTTTATCATCAGTATTTAATCTTAAACTATTTAAATTTTGAACTTTTAGATGATTGGGAGTTGATGATGAATAATATGTATAAATGGTCGTGATAGTGTATAGTACATGCAAAGTTTGTCACGCGTTTTTATTGAAAACTGTGAGTCTTCATATTATTTTTATTGGTCTCTGACTGTCCATTTGAGCATTCACTGATGAACCCAGAAATAAGACATTGCCATAGCGATTTATTGTGTCCAAACATCAAAACAGGGAAGTGTTTTGAATAAATATTTCATGAATTCAAGGTATATCTACCGAAAAAAAATTGAATGAAACATATGGATTCATATTTATGATTAGTTTATGCAATTTATGGTTTCGCTTTATGTATTCTTATTCAATTATTTAATATAATTTTTACTTACAGTTTCAATATGCACCGATAGCATGACATATTAAAGATGAAATGTTAAATTGCTTATTAAAATTGAATTATTGTACCATTGATGAATGCAAAACTAAATACATGATTTAAAGCAATATTTTTATTTACATTGAGCAGAAATAGATTTACTCATTTTAATAAAAATTAAATACGAATCTTTAATATCACTTATTTATAATTCAAAGAAATAATTCTGATTTGGAAAAAATTAGAGAAAATTCAGCTTACTCTCCCTTTTCTCTAATATAACATTAGACAATATTGTATTTATTAGAAGTATGCAAGGATAAATGCAATGTTCAATTATTTTCCGAAACAGAAAAAGAAGCATATTGGTAGGAATAATCATTTCCAGCTGTACAGAAATTCAATCAGCATTTATTATCTATAGATAATATTTATAATTTATTCACTGTTATAGATATCATATGAAAAAAGTACCAGCAACAATTATCTTATCTTATTGTTAGGTTGCATGTTTATTATATTGCATGCATGTATCATTAATTCAGTACAGTGAATAGCTAAGAAGAAGATATGTAGGTCAACAAACGTAAAGGTAAGTTTGTAAAAATTGAGACTTTGGTAATAGGTCAGTGAAATAGAGAATACCATATATTTAACATTTGTGTTTGAAGGATCTAAGCGAGAGAAAGTTTCTCTCAATTAGAGGTTGAGTTTGTTATCCAAATTTCTCTATTTCTATTCCAGATTTTGGAATATGAATATGATTTTCCAATCTTCGGGATACAGTTAAATGGGGATTAAAAAAAATACCGGAACATTATTTTTTGTTATCTGGACTCTTTTTGTTATAAGTAAAGCATGGATTCTTAGTTCGTATGCTATAAACGTTTTTTTTACACTTAAAAAAAATTTTTTATAGCGCTTATAGTATAAACGTTATTTTGACTATAAATGCATTTTTTACTAGAAATTAAAAGATAGAAGTAATAATTATGATATAAACAACTATAAAAACTATGTAAACCAATTTTTATATGCGAAGTGTGTTTGTAACAGACAATGATATTATTTATATATTATACAATAAACATGCATGAGGTAATTTAAATTAGTATGCCATTTCATTCACATTCATTTTAGTAATAGTTTCCATAGAAAACGTTCTAGCTCAATTATTGGTAAATTATACCCAATTCAAAAATGAATAAATCACTAACCTAAACATTATTATATTATGTAGTTTTCTTGAATACATGGAATTATATATAACGATATGCCCAATAAAACAAATATATGACATTGTGATAGGTTAATAATTATTTTGCTCTTTGTGAAAAGTTACTTGAGTACACATATTTCTGCATGTCATTGTTAGTTGAGTCATCATGCTGTAAGCACCATACATGCCTAGAGAGAAGCAACTAGAAATTAACTATTTAGAAGTTAAAAGAAATGACCAGAATCTTTTCAAAATTGAAAATGATTTTAATCGATAAGAGTCTAAGCAGGACTGCCGAAAATGTTGGTATTTCCTTGTAATGATGTGTAATTGTTTCATTAAAAAGTAGCTTGTTTGATATTTTAATAATTATTGTTACTGTATTTGCATTTAGTTTGTGCTGTCATATTTGAGTTTTGTTGTTATATTTTCTTACTTGACTGTGATTTGAACAACATAGTTTGGTGGATAAATTTTGTTCACATCTCTTTCATGTTATTAATATTTTTTTTAAATAAAAGCTACGTATAAATTCAGAAACGAGGGTTTTATTTACCGTTTATTAAACTCATAGTTTTATATTTACGATATTAAACGTACACCACTGCATAAAATTGTGTGTGAGTTCTGTGAATAATAATAATAAATCAATCATTATCATATAAACAAGAATGGCATAGATAGGGAAATATGGTCATCAATATGGGACACTGGGAACAATGGGACAAGCCCACTAACTTTTTATTTGAGTGTAATTTTCAAAATTTTCAAAATGGCGTTATGTGATCATTGGGACAGCAAATTTGGTCAACAATGGGACAGTGACATATTGTCAACCAAACTGTCTAGTTGTTACCTTTGCAATCATGCGGAAGGTTTTATTATTGCCGTCGTTTATATATTTATTTATCATCTTGTTATTCGCTTAACTGAAAAGTAAAAATATTCTAGAGAATTAATGTAGTAAGCAATAGCTAAGATAAAACAAATTTTCTAATTCTTTGTCTCATATTTTAATATTTTAATATTAAATAGAAAGACGGTATCCAACATACAACCATTGGTCATAAAATTCACTGTCAGGTCCAGGTTTTTCACCCTTCTCCTAATGATGAATAAAAAACTTTTTATTTGAAAGCTTGATATCTGAAAAAACCTTCAACGCAGAGTTTAAATAACCTCTAATATTAACATATATTAATGTAAATGTAATCCTGAACCCATTGTAATAATTAGATTAGTATTGAATAAATAACATCAACTGTATTTGATAAAATTAAAAGTATTGTTGTTCAATAAACATTCAATAACTGATCTTAATTGATTAAAAACAGTAATTGATTATTCTTCAAATGTTACATGATATGAATAGAAAATATGAAACAAAGAATACGTTAGTACCTTATGGATTAGTTATGTATGTTATGCATTATCAGTTGAAAGAGTGACTGTGATGATATACTAGCAGAGAAAAGAGTCACTGTGATGATGTACTAGCAGAGAAAAGAGTCACTGTGATGATATACTAGCAGAGAAAAGAGTCACTGTGATGATATACTAGCAGAGAAAAGAGTCACTGATGATATACTAGCAGAGAAAAGAGTCACTGTGATGATATACTAGCAGAGAAAAGAGTCACTGTGATGATGTACTATCAGAGAAAAGAGTCACTGTGATGATATACTAGCAGAGAAAAGAGTCACTGTGATGATATACTAGCAGAGAAAAGAGTCACTGTGATGATATACTAGCAGAGAAAAGAGTCACTGTGATGATATACTAGCAGAGAAAAGAGTCACTGTGATGATGTACTATCAGAGAAAAGAGTCACTGTGATGATATACTAGCAGAGAAAAGAGTCACTGTGATGATATACTAGCAGAGAAAAGAGTCACTGTGATGATATACTAGCAGAGAAAAGAGTCACTGTGATGATATACTAGCAGAGAAAAGAGTCACTGTGATGATATACTAGCAGAGAAAAGAGTCACTGTGATGATATACTAGCAGAGAAAAGAGTCACTGTGATGATATACTAGCAGAGAAAAGAGTCACTGTGATGATATTCTAGCAGAGAAAAGAGTCACTGTGATGATGTACTATCAGAGAAAAGAGTCACTGTGATGATATACTAGCAGAGAAAAGAGTCACTGTGATGATATACTAGCAGAGAAAAGAGTCACTGTGATGATATACTAGCAGAGAAAAGAGTCACTGTGATGATATACTAGCAGAGAAAAGAGTCACTGTGATGATATACTAGCAGAGAAAAGAGTCACTGTAATGATATACTAGCAGAGAAAAGAGTCACTGTGATGATGTACTATCAGAGAAAAGAGTCACTGTGATGATGTACTATCAGAGAAAAGAGTCACTGTGATGATGTACTATCAGAGAATTGAATAACTGTGATAAATGTACATGTACATTTATTTTTAGCATAGCTTGCCACCTGTAATTATTTTATGAATTGAATTAAATGTTTTAGTTTAGAATTTAGAATATACATTTTCAAATCGAAATATTTATTCTAAACAAACAATTGAATGTTAAATTAAAAGACCAGTTCCAATTACTCAAAATATATAAAAATTATTAAAACAGAAAGCATATTTATTTAGAATTTTCTCTTGCTGTGATCAGTATAAGCAAATTATATTGTTGCATTATTGAAGAGGTAATTGATCATTCAGTAATATTATTAAAAATCTATAAGTATTTATTTGATTAATATGAGCGGCGATGAGAATAACAAAATTGTTGTTGAAGTCATGCTATTAAGTAATGAATAACAAATTATATTGCATTGTGTCACTGAGTATGTTTATCAATCAGTGTGATCTGAATTGATTATTTTATACAATAGATAATGTGTTATGAATCACAATATCTTGATCACATAATAATCTTTATCAATGCATCTTATGATAACTTGTTGATTTTTTCTTTTCTAGAAATTAAAATACTGAATTAAAGGTAATTATAGAAATAAGAGAACTATTCACGAAGTATACAATTATATAGTGACGACCAATTACATAGTAACGTGCAATTAAAATATAGAGTAGAATAACTTTAGTTCTTCACACTAGTTTGCATGTTCACTGTTGCGCATTTCGTGACCTCACGCGATGAACACCACATAAAACTTAGTGCAAATATAGCTGTTGATATATAATATAGATCACTGATAAGTTTAACTTGCCTTTTTTCCACTTAAAATATAATTAATATTGATTTATATTCTTTTTCAATTTGGCAAAGTGAGTGAAATAGAGTGCATTACATATTTATTAATAATGTTTCATTCACTCTACATACTTATCAAATAGGGTTTTCGGTATATGCTACTAACATTTTATAAATTAATTATTAAATTCATGATTACTATTGAAAACTATACAATATATACATTATACTTAGTACAAAATATGTAATTTGAATTTAATATTAATAATTCCAATGAAAATAAATCACTATCAAGATCAATACTTTAAATGCGTAAATCACTACATAACTTCTTTTCAATAAATAAAAATATATCGAAATTTGATTAACTTTTATGATATGTCACTCTTAATAACATTTATGGGTGGAAATGAAACACTGTTTTTTGTAATGAAATTATAATTAATATTGGAATTTTTTGATCAAAAGCAAAACATAAACATTATTTCAAAATTAATTACAATCTAGCTGCACCCGTGAAAAGTCAACGGAATTGGGATTACAACAATTTGGTTTTGGTATTTGTCTGATCAACCAACATGTCATAGTCTATTTATATCCCGGCTTCTTTTATAATAGTATGAATATTATCTCTTATACTTCTCCTCTTGCTGACACAAACTTTAACCTCTCCCCCACCAAACACCTCCAAACCACCAACTCCTTCACTTCCCCCATCTGTAATTCCCCAACCTTTACTATCTTTTTTTTTCAAATTCCTCATCTCATCAGCTCTAGTTAAATCAAATTCTATATAAATGTCATCAAGAATGTTAGTTTATGTTCTATCTTTGATTGAAAGAAAAACATAAATAACTCATTCAATATCAATATTACTAGTGAAATGTCAAAAAGTTTTTGTGGTATCATACATACCGAATTAGCTTAAATCTAATTAATGATAGCATTGTGGACGGACTTCAAAATTGGGTTTACATAATTGTGGGTACTGGGTGACACACAAAAAAGTGAACCCGAATATGAATTGATATAAATATCGTACACGTACAATCTTATGCAATGACGGTGGTAGAATGGATACATGAAAAAAAAATCAAAAAGTGTATAGTATTCATAAAGTATTTAGTATTCAAAATGTATTTAGTTTTCAAAAAATATTTAAAATGAAAGTATTCATAAGTATTAATTTACCCCAGTCACACTAGAAAGCTGCAGCCCCAGTGGTGATCTGCTTCATGCCAGAGCATATACTAAAGTAAACACGCCGATCTAACACCCTCCCTTGAACTGGAGAAATATTAATTATTACTAAAGGTTTATCATATATTAGAGTATATGTAAATACTATTGGAAATTTAAAGAAATTTACAGTAATTAATTTGACGCTTACAATTACAGTTTGTATCACAAGAGTGTCTTGCGGATATATGTACTGGAATAAATTTACTTATTAGAAATATTGAAAACAACAAGATCTTAATAGCGTTATGTAAGGTACGAATCACGTCCTCATCAAATAACCTCGCGTATCATCATCCATCAGTCGTCTCACAATGCAGGGTTAATCTACAGAACTTCTAATCCATAGCCATAATTTAAACGTTCAATAAGTTGCTCTGCATCCTCATAGTTAGGCTAAGGCAGTGCTTCCCAACCTTTTATTAAGGCGACCCCAATTATGCAACTCAAGCCATAACCGCGACCCCACTTTGTTTTCTGTTGAATGGCACGAGCCAGAGCAGCCTCTTTTAGGTTAATTACATTTTATAAACACTGCATTTTATCAGAAGCGTCATTTATAAATCGCGAATTGGGAGAACTTAAATTGTTTCAAATCGCATTATGTATAAGCCATTTTGGTCTTAAAGAATGGATTTGTATCACCCTATCAAACTTCACTTTGATCTTCAACCATCTTTAATCAGATTTTTTTTAACTATGTAGAAAAGAAATGGATCATCCTGCAGTTTGCCAAAACACCGTCTCTCCTTCAATTGTATGCCTTGAATTCATGCTTCACTTGAAGATCAGTGGAAGGATGGCTAAATCTTACCACCTGAAAATGTTCACAAGAGTTTGCGATCTTTTCAATGACACTGGTTCCATCCACAAGAAAAATCAAACGAAAGCAAAACAAGAAGAACAGAAGCAGTGATTCAAGAGGTGAATAGTTCCTTTGAAGAAACCCTCAGTTGCTCTCCCCCACCAAAACCACATTCTTCAGGGTCGTCAGACATTGATTCCGTTCCAGTTCTTATCATTGCACTTCAGTTCAACCATTAACTGATGTCCAAAAAGCACAAAGAAGGTAGTTTTGTCATTGGATTCTGCAGAAAGCATCCAAAATTATCCATAGAACCGTTTGGACTAGCGAGAAGCTCTTTTCCTTCCATCAAAAACCACATCGAAAAAACTGCTGAGGGCAGAGAAAGGAAAATCTTTTAAATATCTGCAATCAAACGATAGGTAAATTCCTTTCATCTGTTATTGGTATTTCATACTTCAGATTGCTCCACGGCCTTATTTGGCCCATACTGTACAATTATAGAACTAGTTCCACACTTTGGTGAAATCAAGACGGTGATTCACCACATTGAATATATGCAGCTTTTAAATTTTTCCATGAAAAGTTTTTTGGCAGAGTAATTTGCAGAATAACGGAAATATCTGGCAAGCATAGTCCAGATCTCAACCCTTTTGACTTTCTCTTCTGGGCCGCTACAAAATTTCGAGTTTATAAGGAAAACCTAGATTCCATAGAGGATGTGTTCAAAGCTCCACTGTAGGATATAACCAGGAGAATTTCAAGAAAGTTTGCCAGAATGTTAGGAAGCGTGCTTCGCTCTGACTTCAGGCTGGACAACAACTTGAAGGACATCAGAAGATGTGCTTCACACGATATGACAATAAATATTTAATAATCATAAAAATATATTATTTCCCATTAAAGTGATGAAACTATAATGGCATTTGACTTATATGAAGTGTTCTTAATTCGTAATTTAAAAATGATATTTCAGATGCAACACAGTATACACCCAGTGGTTCTGTCATACTATTAAATTATTATTTGAATGCTTTGGAGACCCCATGAAAAGCACCTGGCGACCCCACTTGGGGTCGCGACCCCAGGATTGGGAAACGGGGGGCTAAGGAGACCATACATGGAAAATCTGACTATTATATCGATTGCTTTTCGATTTCAGTAATAGATAGTTAATAGTGTCCAAAATCTTCTTGGAAAATTTCGTATGAAAAGAAAGTATATGAAAGTTTGTACGTATATATAAAATCGAATTACAAGACATTTTCGTTTTTTACGAGTGGACGCATAGCAAATGAGTTATTCGTAATTGGAACGAATTTCGAACCACTTTTTTAAAAGTATAGAACTCCGACAGTTTTGAAGCTTCCATACCGCGAATTAGCTTGCGGTGAAATTTCTACGACGAAATTTCCTATGACCAGTTTTCTTGCGGCAAAAATTCCTAATACCAATTTCGTGAATAACCAGAGTATAATAGATGTAGTTTTCTTACTGTTTCTTGTTTTTCTGTTATAATAGTGTTCTATAAGAAATGTAGTATATAAAAAACATTACATTATATAGTATAACGAATATTAGTAATTCAATGAGTGTGAATTACTTTTACTCTCTATAAAAAAAATTACTGTAATATATCCATATTTTCAATATTACAATGGATATAGCAGTAATTAATGATGAGAGAAAAATGTACAGTACTCTCATTATAACTTGCAGAATGTATAACTTTTTCTCATATATATAATTAAATAAAATATACTTTGGTGGAATTAGTTTACTTTGAATATCAGACAATACTACATATCTCATGATACAAAAAATATTATTTAAACGAATGTAATTATTCAATATAGCTTTATTAAACAATACAATAATTGCATTAAAGATTAAAATGCACAATGTGTTGTATGATTGTTTTCAGATACAGTTATATTTTGCATGATCTATTTTGAACCTCTAATCATGCAAAATGAAGCGTAAATAATTTTCATAAGTAAAGACCATCAATACAGTACAGTGACAGACGAAAGATATTCTGCTACTGGAAAGTAGGAATAAATTATTAGCATTATCGCAGTTTAATATTTAAATGAGAATAGCAATATGCACACGCACAGGCAGCAAATTATCTTTCTTCTACATTGCCCTCATGTTGTTACATTATTGGCGATGATGTTAAACAAACTCAATATTATATCAACCTCAATATTATAAAAATACCAATATCATTACAACATTGCCAAAATTATTACGACATGGCTGATATTGTTACAGCTTCCCCAATGTTTCTACAGTATTTCCAATATTATTTAAATATTACCAACGTTGTCAATATTGTTACAAGACTTTTTAAACATTGCATTATGTTTTGCAATATTTCAAAGGCTGCTGTGGAAAAGGTACCACAGTCCATTCTGTAGTCTAAGTTTTCTATATTTATAATGGTGTGACCCCAACTCAAGTTTTACGAATTGTGTCCACTTTTACTGTACTATCCACCGTATAATTCCAGAACTACTTGCAATTTAAATACAATTGCATTAATCTAAGATTTGACACTGTGGGTGATTACTTTATCCCTTACAACATTGTTCTCATTGAAAAATGTATTTTAATTGTTTGATGCTTACAAAAGATTTTTATCGGTTATTTGGTGTGTCTCTTATGATTATTTGTTTATTTTAAAGATTGAAGACTGAATACATTTGATGAAACAAAAAATTATGTAACAGAAGTTTCAATTCATAGGGAAAGATAACAATACCTTTTGATGTTCCTATTAAGACATATCAGATTGATAATATTTTGACACTTCTTAAATCAATGATTACATTTTAAAATAATTCGAGTCATTATTGATGCTAGAAATTAGTCATTTAAAATAACATATTTTACAAAATACATTTTTAAGTTTGAAAAATATATCCAATATATTACATACTTGAATAGTTCTTACAATGAATAGCAAGCTATATTTTAGTGAAGCGGTTCCAGTTTTCAAGTTTAATTGAAGTGCCAATATTGATACATCATTTCGTTACAGAATTAAATACACAATCTAAAAATAACCGAGTAATAGTTTTCTCGTTTTGATCAATGAGATATATGAAGTGGTTAAAAAGGGATCTTTTGGCCGAAATAAATATAAATACATATATATGAACAGGAAATAATGACTTTGTTATCTGTCATCACTATTTTCACCCATTCACAGTAGTTCATTTCTAATAGCTCTGAGTTTAACAATGCCCAAGTGACTAATAATCTTATTTTAGAAATATTTCACTTTAGTTTTACTCTTCCAATTTCTTAATAGATTTGACTGTAATTACTTCGAAAACAGGACACAAATTACATCATAATTTCCCCCCTTGGACTAATTTATACAAATATTTAATTTTCAATTGGCAATCATAGAAAATGAGAGTCCTAGATTGATCACAAATAACAGATACATCTAATTACTATTGCAAGTCAGATAACAATTTGTTTTGTAGAAACATTGCCCTAATAATGTTTCAAAACTATCAATATTGTTACAATATTAGGATGAACTTTACTACACGGGTTATTTCGTCTTTAATAAAACTTTTACTTGTCATATGATAGTCACCATGAATTATTAAGAAATTATACGCCATTCTAACATCATTTAATGCTTGAAGATTCAATTTTAGTTTTTATATAATCTAATATCCTAAAATTCTATGACAATTGTACCATATATTTTTTATCATCCCTGTAATTTACAAACTGAACTTACAACTCAATATAATAGTCTTAGAGGTAACAATAACACAAGTCAAAGTGAAATATACTTACTTTGAACATGAAGTTCCATCAATAAGAGGAAGTAAATGACATGGTAGGCTTACTGAAAGTTACCTATGGTGGTTAAAAGATGAAAAAAACCTTCTATCAACTTTTAGGTCAATGGAGAGTTTTAAAGGGTCAACCATTACGTCTATATAAAAGGTCAACCCTTACGTAGATATAAAAAAACTAAAAGGTTAATCTTAACGTTCATATAAAAAGATAAAGGGTTACAACTTTACGTCGAAATAAATGGTTAATTGGTTAACCTTAAGTTGTATATAATTTGTTAAAGGGTCAACATTACTTCCAATGTTAAGGATTAAATGATCTAGTTTTGCATCAGGCATAAATTAATAGGATTGCTCCGTTCCACATTTTGATTTTAATTAAAAAATTATTTCATAGGGGAAAAAATAAGTAATACGTCACCAGTTATTTCTTTTACAGTTCTATATCGATCTTTCATTGTTGTATATCGTCATTCTCATTTTTTTGTTCTCTTTTGTCAGTTCTTCAAAGATAAATGAATGTCAAAAACAGATAGAGGGAGAAACTTCAAATCAGACAATGTAAATCTGAATATTGAACAATGTTTACTTGACTTGAAGGCACAGGAGTGAATGCTAATGAATGACAGGAATAATAAAATATTTATTCAATTGTAACTGAATAAAAAGAAATATGATAAAATTTTAATAAATAAACAAATAATACTTCATTTTAGGCCCCTGGATGACTGTTGAGAGTGCACATTGATGAGTGCATCTCTATAGTGATGAGTTGCATCTGTAGAGTGATGAGTTGAATCTGTGGAGGGATGAGTTGAATCTGTGGAGTGATGAGTTGCATCAGTAGAGTGATGAGTTGCATCTGTGGAGGGATGAGTTGCATCTGTTGAGGGATGAGTTGCATCTGTAGAGTGATGAGTTGCATCTGTAGAGTGATGAGTTGCATCTGTGGAGGGATGAGTTGCATCTGTGGAGTGATGAGTTGCATCTGTAAAGTGATGAGTTACACCTGTGGAGTGATGAGTTACACCTGTGGAGTCTAGTGAAAACATTTAGTAGATAGATGTTCTGGTGAATGCTAGATAGACTCTTCCCTCGCGTGACTCTCAGTTGCTCTAATGTTTTGCAGTCCTTGTTGTGATCAGAATACAGACACAGATTAGAGGTTAACCAGTGTCAAAAAAGGAAGTTAGTTGTTAATTCCGTCTTACTGGAATGAATGACTAAGAATTTATCTTTTGATCCATACAAAAATCTGCTATTTAAGTAATACCAAAACTGTCCAATATGAAACACAGTATCTCTGTTGTGAAATACGACTCCTTTGAAATACAAAAATTCGATCCGACTTCTCGATCTTAAAATATGATATTTTGGTGTTTGGAAAGAGATGGCTGTCACGAAACACGACTCCCTGGAAATAAAAAAAATTCGATCCGACTCCTCTCATAGTAATTAAATAGTATCTCTTCAATATTCCTACAGGAGAAATTCAGGGAAGTTGCTTTTCATGACAGCTATATAGAGGCGATGTTAAAACAATCCGATTCCTCTTAACTTAAATTCAAGTATTAGTGATGAGAAATCATTTGAATTCAATAATAATTAGAATAAATATAATAACAATTTTTATATCATAGTTACGACAAACTATACCAACTTATTTATGCTTTTGCTTCAAACATTTGATGAAGGAAATTTAATTGTATTATAAAGTTTAATAAAGGATATTTCATTGTATTATAAGGTTTAACACGTTTTACTTCAATTGAATGGTTTAAACATAGAAATTCTTTTTGCTTATCAATTTAAGGTAGGTTAGGTTGGTCTTACGTTTCGTATAGCACGAAGAGTCGTGTTTCGTGACAGCCATCTCTTTTCAATCACCAAAATATCACATTTTGAGATTGAGGAGTCGTATACAATTTTCATATTTGGAAGTTGTCGTATTTCACGACAGCCATCATTAAAAACACACAAAAACCCTTATTATCCATTGGAGGGAGTCGTATTTTGCATATAGTTGACTCTCCTTTTCTCACAATTATAAATGATGGAAGTCCTATAATTTGAAGTAAAATCAACAAGTAATTTATTATACATCAATCAAAATGCATTATAATACATTACAGACCTTTTCTAGAATTAGTGTTTTTTTATGACTGTAATGACTCTATTTGAATTATATTAAATTATGATGTTTCCCACGCTCTCAGCTTTCAGAGCTTCTAACCATTAGAAAAGAAGAGTGTAAGCAAATTTTAAATTATACACAATAAACTAGTAAATAAATGAATATTTCAGATTTTTCTATCTATGAAAATTAGGTTTCCATTTGAATTATTTCTATAATAAAATGAAAGACTAACATATATTTTGCAAATCTTTCATACCAAATTAGGTACAATGATTATTTAATTAACTAAATATCTATTTCATCAATTAGTATAAGTTAACTTCTCTTCGACTCCTTAATTACAATATACTATACAATTTAGACTGAATAAAAGATAGAAGGTATGTCACGAAGAAGATAGTAAACTTGAATATGAAATTATTTATTCAGATAAAAATAAAGAATAAAAATTACTTAATTGATTAACAAATGAGTTACTTATACATGTAAGTGCATGTTTCACAATGTTTCTCCTAATTTCACCTGAAAAGGTCTCCTTAAATTTATGGAATGTCGTGAGATCTCTCACGACATAATATCCGATAGCTAATTTCATTGGCGTATTGTATACATATGTACACATTTCATTGAATGCCACTGTATCTTAAAGTGTACACTGTATATACGATATATACGTACAGTAAATATGAATATTTCTTGAATGTAACTTTCAAGTAACACAAATTTGAACTATCGGTTATTACTTGAAAAAATTAAGTTTATATTTATATATAAATGTCAATTAAAAGTATTGGTAAAGTCAATATGGATATGAAAATTACCTCAAAGGATGTTTTTCGTTGATTGTGAATTGAGTTACTTTCTAATACTACGAATGTTTGAAATATTGCTATCATATTTTACCAGTATTGAGGGGATATTGATACCTTTTGTAGTTAAATGGTTTGAAAAACTGCATACAGTTTCAAATTAATAGTTTTTTCTTGAGATTGCTCACTTGTGATCTATAGAACAGGTCTTTTGATTACCTGATGGCAAGTCAATGTTATATCTCACTGAAATATAATGGGTTCAATTTATAATTATACTAAATGAAGTATACTTTACATTAATAGCAAAATTATTGCTAGAATAGTAGTATGTTATGCTTGAACTGAAAATTTAAAGAAGGATAGTCAGATATTAGACTGACACGCCTGGTCAAATCTCAATATTGAAAAAAAAAACCTGTAAAGGATGACCATTTTGCCCAAATGTGATATTACAGAAATATCGTTCTATTGAAATTGACTGAAAAAATAGGGACACAAGTTTTACGTAAGATTGATCTTACTTTTATTCAATTGTTTTCTAAATGTGAGCTTTCAAATATAATTAGTAATCGATCAATAATTATTATTATATTAGTATTTTCCAGTCATGGGTTATTATACATGACACATTTTAGAGATTATGTATGCCAAATATATGGACGTTAAAATTAAGAGCTGAGATTATTATACATTTTGATGTTCTTTGATATTATCTCCATTTTCCAAAAAATAACTTCACCAAGAAGGTGAATAAATAGATTATACAAATATTTAATATTTACATTAATAACCATTTTTGGTGGAAGAGAGTACTAGAGGGTGATCAGACCAGGTGTAGACAAATTTTAATGTTTAATTTTAAAACCTTTAAAACGTGAAAATTATCCATTTATTAACACTATTGGATAGTTCATTATATGCACTAACTGCTATATTTTACTTTCAGAGGTATTTCTAAATATTAATTTAGTTAAAGCTCGGTAGCGTCGACCATTCAGGAACTGTTTGAATCAGGACAGTCCCCGGGTCATATATGCAAGCTTTTGAAGTGTCGTGCGAGTAGATCTGGTGTTTACAATGCTCTGAAGCGTTTCAGAGAGACAGGTTCAACCCTACCAAATGTTAGGAGCACTCCAGATCGCAAGGTTAGGACCTCTAAGCTCATCAAAAACACCCGGGAGAAAATCAGAAGGAATCCTGAAAGAAGCGTCAGGAAATTGGCATCAGCGTTTGGTGTGAGCTATGGAACGATGCAGAAAGTGCTCACAAGTGATTTGAACCTTTCTCCATTCAAAAAGACAAAAGCTCAGCTACTGTCAGAGGCTACAAAAACCAAACGGCTACAAAGAGCAAAGCTTCTTCTGGAGAAGCTGAAAGACGGCACGCAACCTCCGGTCTTGTGGACTGATGAGAAGTTATTCACGGTATAAGCCGTCTACAATCATCAGAACGACCGGATTTATGCAGTGAATAAGCGCAATATTCCTCTGAACGACAGGCTGATGTTTAGGAGACAAAAACCAGCTTCTGGAAAGAAGAGTCCTCTTTTCTTCATTGAAGAGGAAGTAAAAGTGAACTAGCACGTTTATTTGAAGTTGTTGGAGGATCATTTGTTGCCATGGGTGAACACAACGTTCGGTAAAACAGGTGTTACCCTCCAGCAGGACGGAGCCACGTCCCACACGGCTAATCGCGTTCAAGAATGGTGCAAGAAGAATATTGCTGGGTTCTGGGCGAAGGTTTTATGGCTTCCTTCCCCTCCTGATCTGAACCCTATGGACTTTTCCATCTGGATTATTTTGGAGAGGAAAGCCTGCTCTTCTAATCACTCAAATATGTACGCTCTGAAGCAAAAAATGACGACTTGTTCTTACGAAATTCCAGAAGAAACCATCCGCGTCGCGTGCAGTCAAGCTCTTGCAGGTTGAGGCGTTTGGTGAAGGCTAAGGGAGGACATATTGAAAACTAACTATGGAATTTATTTCTTAGATGTATAATGATTTTTTCTGTTAAGTTAGTTTTCTTTTTTCTGTTATTTATAAGGAGATATTTCAAAAATACTGTATATGTCTACACCTGGTCTGATCACCCTGTATATGCATTTGTAATCATTAATACGTTAAATTGAATGATCGAAGTTTCTACTGCTCTAAATATATGCAGTTTCAGTTTTGGATTATTGAAAAAGTTCACATTTTAAACGTATGCAATTAAACGCAGCAATGGTATATGCGTGATATGAATCGACTAGTAATAAGTAATGAGGAATGTTAGTGGTCTTAGTGAAAATAATAATGCTGCTTCAAAATTTCAATTAAGTCTAGTTAAAAGTGATCTTAATTTCTAAGTAATTTCCGTCATTCGAAGTCAGAGAATGTAGTGGCGATAGACCCGTATGAATATTATACGAAAAATTTTGTACCACTTTTGATCATTGGCAATATATCTAAGAACCTTTCAATTCATTCAATCAATAAATAATAATAAAAAGTTTTCAGTCTTTCGCCCAGTTCACAATTCTAGCATGATGTTTTCAATCATTGGCATGCAGGTTCGCTGAAGTGTACTCACAATCAAAATTAGATGATGCCAGTTTTCCCAATGACCAATAAATCACTGGTGTTTCTATCTAATAGTTACTTTGGCTGTCAGCACCAAAGAGAAAATAAATCACTCCGAGTGAGGGACATCAGCTTTAGAAGTTATTTGGGAGATGGAAATGAACATTATTGGATTGAATGGCGAAATAAGGCACGCTTCATTTTAACAATGGTAGGTGCTCAGTCTTTTTATTCTAAAGAGGGAGTTATTATACTTTTTGAACTCAGCAAATATTTTGAAAATAATTCATTAACCAAACCGATATTCGGAATAATAAAAGGAGAAAATATCGTTGTTTGATTTATTGTCAAAACATGTTTGTTTGAATTGGAAAATGATCAGTCCGTTTTTTTTGACGACAATATTCGGTTAGTGTAAACTTCACATATTTATTTAGTAAAATAAAAAAAGTGACCCATCTTCAGCCTTTATCTGATATCTAGGTCAGAATATATATATTTTTCTCCATTCTTTTTCTGTGTCAATGTGCCGTTATTTAGTTATCTTATTTCTAGACTATTATTTGGTACAGTTATTGTTTTATTTTCATGTATTGAAATATGTCACTTAATGTAAATTTAATTAGTTCAAAAGAAACGGTTTCTGTTTTATCGATAGATCTTCATAAATAATCAAAACACAAATAATAATAATTTAACCACTGTCCAAAAACTATTATATAAAATGAATAAAGTCAATACATGTAAATTGTGATTCAAATTCCTCTTCTTAATCTTACCGAGTTGATTTTGCTTGTATAAATGAAGTTGTACGATGCCCATCTGTGAATATGAATAAACAAGTTGAGATAGACGGGTATTATAATATTCAATTTCAGGTCAGCAATTCTGTAAAGACTCAATTTAAACAGAGTTATTTGATATGAAGGATAAATTGATACGAAAAATAAATGAAATGAAGTCATGTAGGTAAAATTGAATATGTACATATTTGTGAATGAAACAAAACAATTAAGAGTAAGATATAAATAGGAATAATTAATATTGCAATGAATTATAAAACAAACCAAAGTAGTTAATATTAAATACGAATAATGAATATGAAAAAGGAAATGAGAAGGTGAATTTTTATACCATGGTATTATATTGTAGTTTGAAAATCCCCAACAACTCTAATCATTAAACATTTTTTTTTTACTCTTCAACTTTCTGATGTCTATCATAAATATTAATGGAAAAAAGATGATATGATTATATGTAAAGGATGTACTCCAAATTTTCGTAGGGAGCACTGAAGGGTTGTATCTTAATAGCCATAGAGCTTTGTTATTAAAGCTCTACGTTACTGGGATGAGAGAATAAGGGAGAAAAGATTTGAAACAAGGGAAATAATGTTCGGTGGGACAATTTGGACAATATTTTAGAGAGTCTCTCAAGTGGAAGACACTTATCCTTCTTTTGATGAACATCATGTTCTGTATTGATGATATGCAAGAATTATCAAATAAATAATTTTGGCAGAAGAAAGTGTCACATAAAAGATATATTTTTCTTAATATGGAAATTGTCTAAAATACAGTATATATATATATCAAAATTTTTAAATTACAATTTACATTTATCTCCAAATTCAGATACTAGGACAATTGAATTATTTTCAGTCATTAATAAATGAACACAATTTTATTTATATGTATTAATCCATTTTTTGTTTTTGTAATTTGTATTTCCAAATCGATTTAATTAATGGTTTAAATTTTTATTAAACCATCATTCACAACATTTGAAGTGTTCTAATGCACAAGTAGATTTCCAATACACTGAATTTGTTAATTTTTGTACTTTAAACATATTACATTTTCATATCGATACTTTTATTCAATTCATATTAATTGAGTCAGTTAAAAAATACTATTTCTAGAGCTGTAAGAGAATGCTATGTAAATTTAATAATGATGGTGAACTGTGTATTCCCGTACAGAACATTCATTGATGAGTTGGTGAAATAAAGTTGTTCATCATTAAATATAATAGTTAAAACGACTATATTATATATTATGACACATTCAATTAAAGTATCATCATAATTATATCATATACAGTAGCGAGCATAAGTTTAGGGACAGTAAAAAAAGTTTAACATTTTTGTTTATTGTGAAAGAACTAGACAACGAAAATTCGTGAAACTTAACAACAATAAAGTTATACATCCTGAGGTTATTTGGTAGAAATATTAACAAAATCAAATAAACATTCACCAAAATATTTAACTTTTGCCCTCAGAGGACGAAAAAGACACCGAGTAAAAGTTAAGAAACAGTTATTAATAAACGGGTATAAAGTGAATAATCTTAGTTCAAAAGACTGTTTCAATGTAACTATATTGTTACTAAAAGTCATCAAATTATTGGAACAAAACTATCGCCGCCATTACACCTGCTAGTCGGAAAAATAATTCTCTCTGTGAAAAAAAAGCCTTTTTTACAGTCACAAGGATGGAAAGTCACTTTCTGTAATTACAAGCATCATATAAAGATCCAAGTGTGTTGTGTATCGCATTGTTAATACTTTAAAAGATTTTGCATCAATTGGTACAAAACGAGAATCAAGAAGACCACCAAAAACTACCCTCAGAGGAGATCGTGCCATTGTATAGACTGTGCATAAATGACCGCTTCAAGACTGCTGCAGGTATTTCTGGCCAAAATGAGTGAAATCCATGGTCTCAGTGTCTTCAGATTCACAGTTTCTAGAAGTTTGAAACGGGTAGGATTTAATGCCTGGATGCATGCATCGAAGCCTCTGATATATATAAAAAAAGAACAAAAATGCAAGACTGCAGTTTGCCAAGGAGCGTGTCATTTGGTCGAAGGAGCAGTGGTCCATGGTTCATTTCAGCGACGAGTCGAAGTGACTGCAAAAGGTACATTCGAGGTAACGTTAGTTCGAGGTAACGCAACATCATGGTGGTATGAGGCATCATTTCTGCAGAGGGAACATTCATGTGCATAGAGTAGTCAACGCAGCAGTGTATACGCAACTTTTTAATCACTATTGCATTTTATATTTGTAATCATTTGATAGTCAACCTCGGATTTTGATGCAAGGCAATTCTCCTTGTCACATGGCTAAAACTGTGAAAGCACGGATAGTAAGTAAATGAGTTTCTCTTATAAGCTGCCTGCTCAGAGAACCACATTGAACCCCATTGAAAACATTTGGAAGGTAATTGGTGATCGTGCTCACGAACGCAATCCCAAAAATCAGGAATAACTGTGGATATTCCTGAAAGAAGAGTGACAGAAGATAACTCCATAATTTTGCTAAAAAATTATTAATTCCTGTAATAATCGATGCAACGAGGTCATCACAAATAAAGGACTTTTCACAAATATTAATTTTGTATATCTAATTAGCCAATGTGTAATGCAATAACAACTGTTCCTTAACTTTTGCTCGGTGTCTTTTCTGGCCTCTGATGGCAACAGTTGAATATTTAAGTAGATAATTGATTTTGCTAATATTTCTAGCAAACACTCATAGTATGTGTAACTTCATTGTTGTTAAGTTTCGCTTTTTTTCGTTGAATGTTTTTTTTTGCTATAAACAAAAATGTTGAATTTGTTTCACTGTCCACTAACTTATGCTCACTACTGTATATTAAATAGTGAAATTGCTTAATGGAAAGAATAACTTTATTAGTTTAATAGTTTTAATTATATTTTAATAAAATATATAATATTTATATCAGCAAAGGCCACGAGAATCCACATACAAATATTAAATCATCAAGCCATCACTTATTAATGGGAAATGGACCCACTCTTTGATGGCAGAGGGTAAGGCTGCTTCAGCAGATGTTGTTGCTCATCAAATTCTAAGTGTTTGATTGATCTCTCTATGTCAGCATAATGTATTTAGTAGATGAATTTTTAAGACCATGCAAGTATTTGTAGATTTACGATATAAATTATTTTGGGACTCGAGCTTGACTCTTGACTAACTCTATCTTCTCCACAGAGTTTAAAGCGACTTATCTGTTGATTGACCTTCAGATGTCTGAAGGTCAATCAACAGATAAGTCGCTTTAAGCTCTGTGGAGAAGATAAAGTTAGTCAAGAGTAACTTCTAGAGATCCGTATCGAGACTTTCAATGGATTTAAACCATCTGATAGTGGGTTGGTTCTTAAGAAAAGCTACTTTATACTCTTTAGTTCCAAAACTGATTGAATTGAAAATAAGTAGGAGATAACCTGTATATGGTATATTTTAATAAAGTTTTGCGGATATTATATCATCATATGATAATCGATGATAATTCGGGTAATATATACAAGAATGAAAAATACTGTCTTTTAAACAAAAAAATATATACAGGTCTGGTCTATGACTATTTTGTATTATATGATATTTAAATATTGTTTTTTTTTGGGATTGTTGACTTTCACAATTATTACAGTTGGATGTAAATAATAACGATAGTAGCCATACTGCTTAGTAACTCATTATTATCATTCAATAGTAATTTCTTATATTTATAATTTCAGCAAAATATGAATATTATATGTATAAATCAATTTTGTCATTATATTTTTTTATAGTTTAAAATATAGCTCTGAAAACAACGTAAATTTATATAAGTTACGCATATTTCATTAAGAAACATTACCGCAATGAAAAATCGTTTTCTGCCTAACCCATTCAAACTCACCAAACGATTAAATTATTAAATTACCAATATTTTTTGGTCTATATAACAGTCACTGCAAGAAGAGAATTATTCAGTATCTATGCATTTACCGATAGAGAAAGCAATGATCGGTGATTATAAGGTTTCGACATGATTTACTAAGTAAGCAATGAATTCAACTTTCTTGGGTTACTACGTATAACTTCACCCCTGATATATCGACACAATTTGAGGTTATTTTGTTATAAGCAAGCTGATTTTCATGGCCAAGCAGCCTTATTAAATTAGTGCTGAAAATGAATACACATTTTATTGAAAAAATAAAAGATAACGATATTATAGTATTGTGTAATGCGTTAAAATACTCATAAATCATAATATTGAAAGAACATTATTTACAAAAGTTACGTCGTGCCAAAAATAATTTGCTTTATATGTGAGTAGGAAAAGAACCTCACTAAAAATATCATTAAAAAGAACAATATTTTGATGATTTAGATATCATTTTTGTATCACAAAGCAGACAAAAAAATGTTTTTTTTTTAAAAACAGCTAATAAATGCATCATATATACTTACCCTGACATTTATTTTTTGAATCATTACAGTAAAAAAATATTTATAAAAGATGTTACGAGAACTACCACGCCTCCAAAAACTACTAGAGTTTCCATCTACTCTTCCCGTAGTGAAGTTTACTCACATGTGTATAGTAACGAACTACTCTTTATCTGTGTAGTTTACTAGCCTGAGCATAGTATTAAATTTCTATTTTCCTGTGTAGTTTACCCACATGTGCATAGTAACAAATTACTATTTCCCTGTGTAGTTTACCCACGTGTGCATAGTAACAAACTACTATTTCCCTGTGTAGTTTACCCACGAGTGCATAGTAACAAACTACTATTTTCCTGTGTAGTTTACCCTCGTGTGCAGAGTGACAAACTACTATTTCCCTGTGTAGTTTACCCACGTGTGCATAATAACAAACTATTATTTACCTGTGTAGTGTAGTTTACCCACGTGTGCATAGTAACAAACTACTATTTCCCTGTGCAGTTTACCCACATGTGCATAGTAACAAACTACTATTTTCCTGTGTAGTTTACCCACGTGTGCATAATAACAAACGACTCTTCCTCGGTGTTGTTTACTCACAGGTGCATAATAATATACTATTCTTTCTCTGTGTAGTTTACTCACATGTGCATAGTAACAAACTACTATTTCCCTGTGTAGTTTTCGCACATGTGCATACTAAAAACTATTCTTTATCTGAGTAGTTTGGGTGGCACTTCTAAGGTTAGAAATTATATAGTTACTAACACTAAGAGTATAGTTTTTAAAATATATGTTCTTAAGTTATAATTCTAAGAATATACAATATTGCGAATAAGAAAATAAAAATATTGACTATTATGGTTATGTTTTTTAGAATAATGTTTATAAAAATACGATTCTTAAATATATTTTTTTAAAGTTATAACATTCTAAAAAACCTAATTTTAACGAATAATAGTATAGAGATAATGTATTCACCGAATATGATTTTAAGGTTATAAAACAAAAGGTTACTGGTAATAAAAATACGACAAATAAGAATAATGAACTAACGCATAAAATTGTAACGTCTAAACTTTTAAGAATATTGTTCCTTGCCGATAAGTTGTTTGGGATATTGTGTACTAAAGTTACTAGCTCACTGATTGGCTATTGAAGTATATGATTGGCCAATAAGAGACAAGTACTGTGAGTTATTTGAAAATGAAAATAAGTGAAATTTAGCACAAACAGCAACAGCGCTTCATAAATTGAGTTGATATTTGACTGAAAATTTCAAAAGGAATCAGGTTTATTATGCTCATTTTAATTTAGATTCAGATTGAATATGATTATTATATATACATTATATAAGGTTATCTCAATTAATCTTTTGGTAAGTTTGCCTAGATATTTATATAAAATAGGTATACTAATAATCGTTTTGATAACGGATTTTTTTTAAATCCGAATATAAAGTTATCAATCATTATCTTCTTATTTCTGTATAAAGGGGTTTAATTATTCAATTTCAATTGCATTCGATATATCTTCTATTTAATTTTACCCTTTACAAGCGTCATATTGTTAGGTACGTACGTACCTACGTCTAAAATCAAAACGATATCAGATCTCCCTCTATAACTAATGTGTTATTGTGGTATATGAATTTCAATAAAATAAAAGTGAACTCTAGGTTGTTCAAGCCTGAAATATTATAATTTCAAATTTAGCACACTAAATAAGTAAATAAGTGTATGTTAATGCACCTTCCGTACGTTCAGTACCTAACTATTACTGAAAAATAACTAGGCATTGATATTATTTAATGTTTTAAAATTTTTTATGTCTACACATAGTCTTTCTCCAAGATAAGTATGTTTATTCTTATTAAAATATCAGTTTTGCAAATATTTAATGATTATTTGTATCTTACAAAGTAAACTGACGAAATTTGTTCAATTCAAGGTGACGGTCCAATATATAAAATAAATATAGTAGTATTACTATGTCAAATAGGCATTCATTTCTTGAGTTTCTTTAATGTCTACACAGTCTTTCTTTATTAAGTGTCGATTCTTATTAATAAGATGTTAATCTTTGCAAATATTCAATTATTAATTGTAGCTTATAAAGTGAAATGATGAAATTTATTCACTTAAGGATGACGGTCCAATTTTGAAAATTTATAGGTAGCTATATTGTATAATTTACTGAAAAGTAACTAGGCATTCTGTTCTTGATATTCTTTAATTTCTACATAAAGTCTTTCTTTATGAACTGTTTATTCTTATTGAGATATTATCTTTTTGACAATTTTTAAGTCTATAAGATGTTTAAGTCCTCTTATGGATTATTTGAAGATTACCTATAAAGTGAACTGATGAAATTTGTTCTTTTAGCGTTCACGTGATCTTTATTTCTGCAAATAGGTATGGGCTGGTAGAGCAAGTTTCACGCATTAAAAGATTTTTCTAATTCATAATATTAGTTTATAATAACTTAGATTTAGATTATTTTAAATTTTTATTAGACACTAATATTTCAGCATCATATAATTGTGGAATTTTTAAATAATTTGAGATGAGTTATTTGCCAAGTTCTTTGTGTGAACGAATTGACACACTAAACAGCACCACATAAATTGACGAAAAAAATAACACTTTACACCTTAATATTATTAAATTATTCAGATGGTCTTTCCTTATGATCCGTTTATTATTATTTAAAGATATTAATAAGCATATATTTAGTGTAATTTATATAGTGGAATAAAGAAAAATGTCTATAAATAATACAAGCGTTTGTATGGTCAGCTATACTCAGTAGGTAGGTAGGTAGGTAGGGTCGTAGGGTAAGTTACGAATTATCGGTCAGTGTCACATCTTCGATCAAATAAGATAAGAAAAACCGATAGCATAATAATACTAATTATTTTATTGTAGCTGTTGATATCTATGATAGCTGCAGGTATCATGAATACCAATTAAAATGAATGTAAAATAATTATTATTACATACATCGTTTTTTTATTTTATGACCGAAGATGTGGGACCGACCGATAATTTTTAACTTACCCTACATTTGATAATAGGTTTCGCAACTATTGAATCGTTCTAAACCAGCTGTATTTAGTATTCGATACCATTTCATTTAGTTTCGTCTATGGTATTTTTTGGATCTATAGCTTTAAGAGCATATTGTCCCAGCCCTAATAATAAGTATGACCAACAGTCATTAGACTCATTACATTTGATTGAAGCTATTCATACTCAACGGGAAATTCATAATACCAGAGGTTATTCAAACTCAGCGTTGAAGGTATTTATGGTTTCAAGCTTTCAAATAGAAATCTTTCTATTCATCATCAGGAGAAGGGTGAAAAACCTGACAATGAATTTTATGATCAATAGTTGTTTGTTAGATACAGTCTTTCTATTACAGCTATCTATATTATAGTTTATCAATTTTAAATATTAGAATATGAGACAAAAAATTAGAAAAATTGTTACTACCTATAGCTAATGCTGATTACATTAATTCGCTTGGATAATTCTACTTTCCATATATATGTAACAAAATGAAATGCGTTTTATTGTTGTTTATAATGTCTTCTTGTTTCTATGTATGAACTCTATTCATATGTGCTACTTGTTGCTATATGTGTCCTCTAAGCTCTTGATCCTGAATGTGTCCTGTTGATTTCAAGTATGTCCTGTTGTTCCTAAGGTGCACCGACAGTTGGGACCAGGACAATTGGGCCCGCCGACATTTGGGCTCAAGACAATTGGTCCCCACGACAATTGGGCTCCAAATAATTGGAGCCCCAGAACAATTAAGCCCAGAAAAAGATTGAGCAGAAGACACAATAAAGAAGTGTTACTTTGTTATTACTAGGAAAGTTCAAAGATACAATATTATCTTTGAAATATGCTATATTCTCTAAAATTATATTGATATACCTGATAAGGGACATATTAGCAAGCCCCTTAAATCACATTTGGATGCTAATCTCAAGTTCCGGTGTAATAAAAATCTTTTAAGTATTCAAATAAGTCGTATTAATTTGAATCATTATCATATGGATCCATGGCTTACTTAATTATACGGCCTGATTTTCTGCCTTTTCGTCAAAAAATAGGTCAATTTTTTCTTCATCGTTGCAACTTTTTTCAGTAAAAATAAAGAATTTGACTCAATAAATTTGTTAATTAAATTAAATTCTACAAAACCAAGATAACTTTCATGTATATATGAATAATCGGTAGTCAGGATAGGTATCCGGTAAATTCATCGCCGGTAAATTCTTCGTCGTAAATTCATCGCATGGTAAATTCATCGCGTGGTAAATTCATCGCATGGTAAATACATCGCATGGTAAATTAATCGCATGGTACATTATAAAATTAAATTGTTAAACTTAAATATACTTTTTGCAAATTATCACGCCGACCTCACTTTATTTTTCGCTGGATTAGGGTAACTTGTTTGTACGAATCTGTGCTGTTATTTTATTTTATAATGATTGGATTTTACATAGTAGTAGAATGTCATATAATTTTCGCATGTATATCATTCAATTAATATTTGATTTGAAATATTTAATATGTGAGTATACTTGCACTAATTTATTATTTTATAGTTATGAATATTTTTCTTTAATTTAAATTTTAAATATTTTTCAAATTACGTATTTGTGTAGCTACTCATAGTTTGAAGAACAACATAACTGTAAATGCTACACCTCTTTGAAAATATGATCAGCAAAGCATAATTGCCTCAGTAAATGGGAACCAGGTTTTCTAATTAATTGAGAGGTATTGATTATAATTTATCTTTTTAAAGGTGATTTAGATATATTTTTTGTGCAGTTGTAACGGTAGAATTTAATCTTCAATATTAACTGTTTACTTGAGCAACATATCCATATATTATTTCGTGGACCGAAAATTGGGCCCAGGAAAATTAATCCCCACGACAATTAGGTCCCAAGACAATTGGACCCCGTACAATTGGGCCCAAGGACCAATGCAGTATTTGCCCAATTTTTCAGAGTCTACAGTATTAACTTAATTAGAGACCATTGCTATCGTAATAACTAGGGATGTGACAATATGCGTTTGGTATAAAAATATAGTCTTGAGCATAATTATAATACAGAAAATTCTTAATATGAAGAAAAACATTCTTGGTAAGAAAAATATATATCTTAGAACATATTCATTTCATGAATAAATGGTTTTATTCTTTTAAATTAGTATAATTTTCTGTTCTGAGATCAGTCATGTAAGCAACATATTTCATTGTTATAGTATCTCTATAGTGAACTCCTGTATAGTGAATGAGTCAAGATGTAGCCAATAGAAAAAAAGAATGTAGATATTTTAGATGAAGAGAAAATAGAAAATAAGAAAGTGGGTATTTATCATCTTTTATTTACCTCTCTATTATTTGTATTATCTACCTTCCTTTTATATGTCATCAATGATTTATTATGCGATGAATTTACCTGTGATGAAATTACTGCGATGAATTTACCCGCGATGAATTTATACTGATCCGTCAAGATATACTGCAGGATTATGCTTAATAAACCATCATTATTTGGTTAGAAAACGTGGCTGAGTTATATTACAAGTGAAAATATTGACCTTCTACTTTTTTGACCAAAAGGCAGAAAATCAGGCCGTATAATTAAGTAAGCCATCATGGATCCAATGTGTTCTGTGTAGTGTACATCGTCTGACAAAGACAAATATTTAGTAAAAAATGGAAAAAATTTAAAGGTAATACGTTACATTGAACAGTTATTTGAACAGGAGATAAAATGAGATTATGAGAATACATTTTGTAATAAAGATTCATAAAACTCTTCTGAACACTGAACAGGTTTCAAAAAATTCACATTAACTTTAATTCAATTTGTATGTTCCAATAATTTCGGCAGGTCTAAATACATACACCCTTGTTTTCTACTGTTTCTTGCTTAAGTGACCTATCTCAGAACAGAAAATTATTGTAGTTAGAAAGCATTATAGTATTTATTCATGAAAACAATATGTTCTATTAAAAATATTTATTTTTCATATCGAGAATATTTTTTCATGTAAGGAATATTTTTATTTAAAATATGCTCAAGACTATATTTTTTATGCAAAATGCATATTGTCACAACCCCAGTTATTATAGTAGCAATGGTCTTTAATTAAGTTAAAACTGTAAACTCTGACAAAAAATGGGCAAATAATATAATTGTCTTGGGGCAAAATTGTCGTAGGTGCAATTGTCTTGTGGCCCAATTGTATTGGGCCCAACTGTCGGTCCACGGTTCCTATAGTCTAGTGTGTCCTGTTGATCCTAAGTATGTTCAGTTGATCATAATTGTATGTCCTGTTGATCCCAAGTATGTCCTGTTGATCCTAAGTATGTCCTGTTGATCCTAACTATGTCCTGTTGATCCTAAGTATGTCCTGTTGATCCTAAGTATGTCCTGTTGGTCCTAAGTATGTCCTGTTAATCTCGGTAACTTTTTTACTCAATTTTTACCCTCGCCAAGTCTATAGACTCAATGGGGGTTGGTCACACAGAAAAAATTATAGAAGCTATTATGTTTAGCTGGGCATTCTTAAGATCGTCTCCATAGAATCCGAAAATCATTTCAGTTTTTTTTGTAGAAACTAATACTTTTTGAGAGATTAGGGCTTGAAGTTATTGATTCCGTATGTATAACTGAAGGATTGAGAACTAGGGATAAAACTCGTTTTCACGCTTTTGGCCAATTTGGTCAAAGATAGCCGTAATATAGTTTGTTGTATTTGACATCCACGAATTTGGCAGGAAAGCTGCGATGCAGGCCACTCTGAAGGATGGATTGAGAAAACCTCACCAGAAAAAAGGAGTTCCGAGTGATAAAAAGAAACAGAAGTTATATAACTACCCTGTATGCTGAATTTATTTTAAAAAATGAAGAATTTTTTCTATAGTCTGCCATAAAATAGCACGTTTTCTATTCATCACTTATATCCTCTATAGTAAAGTAAACTCTCTATAGTCTAAAGTGAACTAGTTGAAGTTCACTATATAGATGAGTTTTACTATATCAGTAAATCTATCTAAATCCTTCTTTAGTTTTATCTTATTGGAATATTTTTCAAATTTTTTATCCAGATTTTCTATCCCAAAAACTTTTCGATTATTTTTTTCGTTGAATTTTTTTCAGATTTATTTTCCGATCATATTTCTGGATGATTCTCTTTTCTCTGAAAGTACATCATCACAGTGACTCTTTCCTTTGATAATACATCATCACAGTGACTCTTTTCTCTGATAGTACATCATCACAGTGACTCTTTCCTTTGATAATACATCATCACAGTGACTCTTTTCTCTGATATTAGATCATCACAGTGACTCTTTTCTCCGATAGTACATCATCACAGTGACTCTTTCCTTTGATAATACATCATCACAGTGACTCTTTTCTCTGATATTAGATCATCACAGTGACTCTTTTCTCTGATAGTACATCATCACAGTGACTCTTTCCTTTGATAATACATCATCACAGTGACTCTTTTCTCTAATATTAGATCATCACAGTGACTCTTTTCTCCGATAGTACATTATCACAGTGACTTTTCTCTGATAGTACATCACAGTGACTCTTTTCTCTGATTGTACATCATCTCAGTGACTCTTTTCTCTGATAGTACATCATCACAGTGATTCTTTTCTCTGATAGTACATCATAACAGGACTCTTTTATCTGATAGTACATCATCACAGGACTCTTTTATCTGATAGTGCATCATCTCAGTGACTCTTTTCTCTGATAGTACATCATCACAGTGACTCTTTTCTCTGATAGTACATCATAACAGTGACTCTTTTCTCTGATAGTACATCATCACAGTGACTCTTTTCACTGATAGTACATCATCACAGTGACTCTTTTCCCAGATAGTACATCATCACAGTGACTCTTTTCACTGATAGTACATCATCACAGTGACTCTTTTCCCAGATAGTACATCATCATTGTGACTCTTTTCACTGATAGTACATCATCACAGTGACTCTTTTCTCTGATAGTACATCATCACAGTGTCTTTTCTCTGACAGTATAACATCATTAGGGTTGTGACAACTGACAATATGCATTTCAAAATATGCAGTATATGCACTGGGGAATATACTGCATTTGCAACAGGTTATATGCTTTTTGAGAAAACGCATATGCATCACAGTGACACACCACACAATAAGTTGTCACACAAACACGTACGTCATAAATAGCTATCTGTGTCGGAACAAAATACCTATTCAAGTGTCACTTTACGTATAGTGACACGACACATTATAATCTGCCATATCGGCACACTCTTTTCTCTCGGTTTATACATTACCAAATGAAATTACCTGAATACTAGGATTCCTTACTCAGAAATAAATTTGTCTTTCAAATCCTTTAATAAATAGGATAGGTACTACCATGATACAATAACTACAAATTGAAATTGAGTTTCTTGTGCGCAGTCCTCTTGTGACGTCATAGAGGATAGTAAATTGTGTATTTAATTGTTGTCACTCGTATAGCCGTATTGCAAACTATTTTCGAAAGTATCAATTATCATAGTTTCTTTTTATTTATTTAGGTAATATTAAGCAATCAGAAAAATGGTAAATAAGATTTAATAAACATAAATATTAATAAATAAACCTTAATTAATTGAAATATTTTTCCATTGGTTCAAAAATATTATTAGTGTTTTCTACTCATCTTTTTAATAATATACCCAATAATTTGAAATGCCCCTTGTCAGATTTTAAATTGTTTTTAAAAAATACTCTAGGAATAAATATATTGATTAATTTTAAGTTAACCCACTGCATCGTTCTTTTTATTTTTAGCTAGTTTTGTACTTTTATCATGTTTTAATTTAGATTGATGTATATATTTTACACAGAGCGAAAAAAGTCTTAGTCACAAAGCAGAAATCTGATTACCAAGTGAACCAAGAGCTTTTCTGATTTAGGAATACGTTTATAAGAGATACTTCATAGTTAATCAGATATCTGATTCAATGTTATGGAGATATTTAACTACAATGCAGACATACGAATTTATTTACAATGCAGATGCTCTTGTCATCACTCAGATTATTGATACTTGGTTATTATGCAGATATATCTGCATTACTATAAATAGCTTTGATATTTAAATATCAATCAGTAAATATGGTACATGAAATTGGGAAAATCATAGACTCAAATTAAATGAACACCTTTATTATATCAACTTATATTATTAAACATTGTTATAATTATTAACAAATAAATGTTATTATAATTATTAATAAATAAATATTATTAGAACAATTAATATATAAATATCATTCGAATTATTAATACATAAATACTATTAGAATTATTAGTATATAGCTATATACTATTAGAATAATTAATTTTTTGACCATAAATATTATGGAACAATATCAAATAGTTTCTAATAATATAGCAAATATATATTATTTTTTGTGTTGAATGTAAGTACCCAATAGAGAAGATACTAAATAAATGGCAGAGAGTGATATTTAAGACATTATATCAATTTGATGATAAGCTATCATATGACACAATACTTTATAAACACTAATTAAAAAAAAATATATAGTGAAAAATAGATATAAAATATTATCAATATTTAACTATGACGTTGGCATCAGCTGTCCACACATATATACCAGTTGCTTCCTATTATTATTTAAAAGTGATATTTCTGAACTCAATGATACGAGGACAGAAAAGTCAATTCCGTATCTAAATAGCTTAAGTTGTCAAGTAATAGCTGACTAAAATAGCTACAACCCATTCCATGCAGAACATGATATGAATTTATCACAATTAATTGATTTGAACTTTTAGAGTCAACTGTATATAGAGCTCTTTCGCTATCACCTAAACAGCTATCACCTCTGTAGTAATGTCCAAAGATGAGGACATTCAAATTGAAAATGATAGCAAAGATGCAGTAGCTACTTGATATGGGCAAATGTCTACAGCTATGACAAATTTTAGATTTGACAAAGTGAATAATTCCTGCAGTTCCTTTTACTTTGAAGGTAGGAGACTGAAGGTTGAACCCGAATTCACCTTTCTTTTCTCTGCAAAACGCCATATCACCATCGTCCTGTGGTTAGTAAGGAAGATGAGCAATTACTTCTAATAGTTCATAACAATATTATTAAATCGATGAACAACACAGCTAGCTACAAAATTAATTTGACATTCTTTTTAAACTGATCTTTGTACTGATTGCCTTTTATTCAATTGAGGTTAATTATAAATTCAACGTTGAAGAGAAGGTACAGCATAGAATTGAAAATATCATATTAGGAAATATAATATAAATGTATAATAAACAAATAGAAATAATATGCAGAAGACTGAAGACATTTTAGGAACCGCGGAAAATAATTGAACGTTGAGTTTGTAACTATTTCTTGAAAATATGGACATTTTCTTCATGCTAATTTACTTCGACCTTTCCAATAAAAAGTGTAATCTGTATTTACCAACAAAAAATTTTTGAGGCCCTTTTTCTGCAGTTGTTGCTTTCCAAGGGAACTTCTTTGAAAGTCTGAACTGGACAAGACAGAGCCCCCACAAATGTATGGATTTAGCCACATTAAAGTCATCTGGAATAATAATATTGCACAATTAATTATTATTTAACTTATCAATCTTTGATTATAGTTATTTTCATTGCCTTTAATATCTTATCAATCACAGCATAGTTGCAATTACAAAATTCAAGCATACTTATATTAGTAATTGGTAAGGAGTTAGCTAGTCCAATTTTGAAATCAATGAGATTCAATAGCTAGCTATATAACAATTAAATAAATATGCTTGTAAAAGAGAAAATTAATATGAGAAAAAATCAATTGAATAGCTACTAGCTATAATAAGATTTGATCAACTATAGAAATCACATCAAAAGAAGAGTTAGCTATTGCTTTAGATAACAATGTACAGCTACTTAGCTTGCTAGTTCATTTGATATCTTGTTAAGGAAAATAATATCAATTAAATATCTACTACCTGGCTATCTAATAGTTAGAGCTAGCTAATTATTTACACCTAGTGTCCTATTCACTGATTTAGTGTTCCTAACTATTTTTATCTATAAAGTAAATACTAGGTATGAAGATTTACACAATCTTTAATAGTCACCACTCACCTTGATTTAAATTTTCATCATGCAGATCGAGCTTAAAGCATTGTCTCAACTTTGATGACTCTAGGCCACTTCAAAAAGAAGTGATTTATTGCTGGGAACAGATAAGTTCAACCTGAAATGAAAATTCATAGAAATAATTAGTAGAAACTAGAAAGGTAATATTTAATTAATTTAATTGGGAGTTGAACATTTACTTAGGAACAAGAAGCCAAATTGCTGATATTAAAAATAAATTTAATGCAATTGACATTAAAGAAGCAAACAGAGAAAGAATTAGCTAGTTATAAAAAACAATGTCACTAGCTATTTTTACATCTTAAAATATGGTAGCAACTTATATTCCTCTAGTCAGAATAATTTGATTAAGATGTATAAAAAAGAGCTCCTTACCATTTGTATTATATTAATTAGGCATAAATTGTTTTCATTATTTAATGAGAACTATTCATTTATTTATACAATTGTATACTATTATAATATTCATTACGTGTTATATCACCACTAGATGGCTCTCTTTACCAAATTTAACCTTATATAAGATGTGCACAGCGTGCTACAAAATCAGTATCTACCCAACTCTCGAACTGTTTAATTCGTTTGAAGTTGTGTCTTGTCTAATTTGATTAACTAACTTACACGTTGTACATATAAATTGTACATCGTTAATGTTCGGAAATATTGAAAGCTTAATTCCTATCCTTTTCATGTTCGAACATTTCTCTTAATAGTACAGTAGTACGCCGTTATTTCGTGAGCTTTGCTCCATTTCATTCTTCTCAATAATTAGAGTTCCCTACTCTATAAAACTTAAAACTGTTAGTCAATTCAATATAAATTTGTTTTGACTCTGAAATAAGCTTTAAAATCCTTAATGGTAAAAATTTCAAGGTAGTATACTTTGTTATAATAATTGCTATATTGAATTTATATAGAGCTATCTGGTGGTGGTAACACTAACTATTTACTTTCATATTCTTTAGAATAAAACCCCTGTGCAGTGTGCATAAACCCGAACGGAAATTACCTACGGTATACAATCCGAAACTCTCCTAATTCCTTTCCTGAAATCTCCTGTTACCTTAACCGGTATCCCATGCTAATGTTGTGCTACATTTTGTAAGGTACTAACTCTAGTCAGTCGCATGAGTTTGATGGTGATAAAAACAAATGCTATTTAGGATTGCCAAGCTTCATTTCTAACTTAATTTGTATATTTCAGAATAACTACAAATAAAGATCTGCGCTTCTTGTTTTAAAATTTATGTCATTATCCTTTGAAACCTAATTTGTTCATCTAAATTCTAACAGATGATAGGTACTGTTATAGGTAGCTAAGCTCAACTTAATTTCTAACAGTTTAGCTCCTTTAAGACTAAAACTTGAAAATCCAAGAAATCTATCTATAAAAATGATTATTATTTGTGTAGTTGGCTACTGACTATTTCATATAATGAGAATATCAAATATCTCAATAGAGGGCTATCGATACATATAAGCAGATAAATATAATATAACATTATAGATTTATAGTAAAAAAAAGCATAATATTCACATACCTGGCAAAAAAAGAAATGTGAATCATCAAAGAACCAAATTGCAGCAAAGAGTCGGATGATCACACTGCAACATAAACTGTAGGTTTCTGATTTGTCTTCTTGTAATTCTCTATGTAGCGACTCAAGGAAATTTTCATAGTAGAAAGCTATTAGCTATATAAATAGCTAAATATAAAATTAAAGATAAACATTTGATGTAGCATAATAGCTATAGCTAAGTCTGAAATAGAAAGTGAACTTGAAATTATACTTATAATGACCATTATAATTATATATAATTCATATAGAACAAATAAAGACTAATTCGGATAATTTTTGATAGCAACAATGATTGACAAAAACTATTTTTAGGAGAACAGTTATGCTACCAAACAGATGAATTTCTTAGCTAAATGCAGCGGATTTAAAATTTCTATTGTTTTTCAATATTCATGCATAGGTCGCTATTCCAACAGTTGACATGATCTAGCTATGTATCAATAAAAGATCATTTTCATCATAAATTTAAAAGTCTACAGATGTCATTGCACTGAAATTTGAATGAAGACTGCCACAGTGCCACTGGTAGGCTACTAACAGCCTTATGCATTGGGTAGTTAGACAGAGACTTAGGCTGATAATCAAATTGCACAATAATGTACCTTTTTGCAAAAATAAAATAATTGAAATTCCTATGACAATTGCTATTTGTATCTATACCAATAAACATTGCATATGCTATTAATAGAAAAGATTAATTAGGTGTTGCTTATGAAAAATAATTTAAAATTACATGTCAATGCTGCGTTGTAAAATTACAGAAACTGGTAAAGTGTTCACCAAGAATTATGGAAAGCGCATCCTTGTCACCAAAGATCTTTGAAGACACTTTTTGAGGGAAAATATATCTTTGCAAGATCTTGGAGACAAATTCCTAACAAATTCCTATGGTTACATGTTATTATTGAAGACATTTTAGAGAATTTTAGTGATTTTAGAGACAGATTTGAAAATATTTGAAGACAAAATGTTTTCAAAATAAAATCATGGACAAATTTGACACGCTTTGAGTGAGCAGTAAATACAGGATGAAATTAAATTAATTAATGATTGTTCAATCAGAAAATATTGAAAATGTCCCATACTCTGAAGACTTGCTGCATTGCAAGGTATCTAAGGACAGTCCAACAGACTAGAGCTCTTGATGTACCTAATGTCTAATGATGTACCTAATGTCTAATGATGTACCTAATGTCTAATGATGTAACTGCCAACTGGTAATATATTAATAATTAGCCAATGCCCAATTGTTAACTTACAAAATTGCAGAATGAACCTAATTTAGAAATTTCAGAATGATAGAATCTATTGAGAGAAATCTTACAATTATTAGTTTAATTGCATAACTGTCTGATTATGAAAAAATTGTAAATATAGTGATTTCTAAGATAAATTAACAAATTTCTGACAAATTGCATATGCTAAAGAGTGTCAGTATCTCCCTTTTAAGTTTCAGCCAGTCTCAAAATGTGGGGCATTATTAACATTTTAAGTGTGATTATTAACATCCAGGTAATAAAGCATGTCAAACTCGCCATTTTGATGGCGAGTCTGTGACTGTTATTTTGAGCCCTTCTTTTGCAAATGGTGAGAGATATCTGATTTTCCCCTATGCTACAAATTTAATGTTATTTTGGGGAGAATTTATGGTAATTTGATCACTCTGGTGATTTTTGGAGAGCTGGAGAGACTAATGGAGAGTTTACGAGCCATACAATTTTACTTGGATTAACATACCTACAATAGTAGATTAGTAGTAGTCGGTACCTATATCCCTAAGAATCACTCTCAGAGTCAGCGAGTCAGTAGCGACCATTAGGCATTAGCTAATGAGGCCATGGCCCATTGCTAGCAAGCCAGACTGCAGAAAGTGGTAATCTGTACTACAAGATATCCTCTATTTTGCCATTTGGTTTCTATTCTCAGTAAATACATGTAAATTTAAGAGAAACTAAGGATTATTCACTCAGAAAATGTCCCATATTCTGCTGACTGGCAAGCCACTGAAGCCAGTAGGCAGTAACCAGGCTGCAAGCCTGCAAGTGCAAGCTGCGGTTGCTGCCACTTGTCAGCAAGGCCAGCCGCCAGCCGGCCAGGCAGCAGGCAACATATATAGTTACAGTTGTCTAAATTTTGAAGTAAAATTGTGTGTAAAAAAATACCACCTAAGTGCAAAGGATTCTCAAACATTTTTAGGTACTTGTCAGTCTCCAATTTTCTTTTTATATATTAGCAACAACATTGTAGCATAGGAAAAATTAGAAAAAACACAACAAATTAATTTTTTTCAATTTTTCCTTTCTCTACAGGAGTCTAAAGTCCTTCCTAATTTATTGGTGAGCATTCCCACACATACCTACTTAACCACAAATTCAAAAAACTAACTATGGAAACTTGGCTAAATTAATTTATCTCATAAGATCAGTACCTATATTTTCATAATTAGTATTTCAATATTTGGAAATTAAAGAGAATATTGGATTAGGAATGATAAAATATACATTTTGGTTCTTCATACTAGATACTTTTATATTGGAATTTTAAGAAAGATTCACTCAGTCTAATTAGCCTCAGGTACCTAGTAGCTGTAGGCTTCAGAAAGAGTCAGATTTGTTTCAGAATTTTGGCAGAAAATTGTTCGATACCTATTCTGCAGAAAGTTAGGTAGTAGGTACCAAGGTATGGTATATTTTAAATTCTAAAGTCAAATTGGTAGTTAGGTATTGATTATGGAGCAGTTATATAGGTAATGGTTATTTAAGTCAATATGCTAGGTATAACATACCTAATATAAAATTATAAATATGTCACTATTGCCATATTAATTTTGTTATGTACCTATATAGGTAGCTACTACAAATTTAAAATCACCTCAAGTTAAATAGAACATAGGTTCTGTGTTTTAGAAGCTGTCAAATTTATATGTCTCACTAATTTCTTTGTTAGTATGACTCAGTGCTCACCATTCAATGCCAAATACTACCTAGATACCTAAAATTATGTTATAACTGCTAGTCAGGTATCTTAACCTACATATCAGCTAGTTAAATTCACTTAGTCTAGGCTATATAAGTATTTATCACAATATAATTTTCAAACATGTACACACACAATGACATCTAAAACAGTAATGGCGTCACCCGGTAAATAGATCTGATTACTAATTAGTATTTATTCAGAAGAGATTTTGATCTGATTAACCACAAATCTCAATGCAGAGCTCAAACATTTAGCTGCATAGTTATGAAATAGCAAGCGTTAAATCAGACAATCACCTTATGCAGCAACTGAAATGAAAATGTAGAACATAATGATAAATCAGAGAATCTGTATGTGTAAATCAGATTTAGTCAAATCAGCTAAATAAGGTTATGCATTTCTCTCTGTGTAATGTTCCACAAGTTTGAAACTTTTCTGGATCTGAATGAATAAAAAATATATATAATAAATAGTCTCAGAGAATTTTTTAAGTTATTTGACATGATTTGGTGCAATTATGAACATCAAGGGGGAAATGAAATGAAGAAATAACAGCTCTTAAATGTATTTCAACTGGACGCAATGAGAGTGCGTGACGAACAAACTAACAAACAAAGAACACAATACCATAATAGAAAACTTCCCAGACGAAAACCTATCAGGGGTGACTCAACAAAATATATGAGATTCTAAGAGAATTAATAACACCGTGAATTAATATATTTTACAGGTCATATATTTATATAGGTAGATCTCATAAATATAACTTTAGAGGTCCTTTTCCTTGAAATAGCATAGTTATTATACCATGCTATATTGCCGCTCTAAATACATGTAAATATACGAAATAAAAATAATTTCATGTACCTAGGTAAATATGTATTTTAGACAAAATTGGATGACATATTCGTAATCATCGTAAAATTCTTTATGTGAATGCCATGATAATGGTATGTAATGAGCTGTATTTATATATCATTAAATAGGTATAAACAAAATAGCATGGTAAAGCCTCACTTCTGTCACGTCACAAAATACTCCCGCACGGTACTACCCTTCTAGTTTTGTGTAGCTATACTGTATACATAATGATAAAGATTCATATCTACTAGGAATTTTATATTTAGTTATGTCAAATTTGAAATTATAAAATTTCAGGCTTCAACAATCTAAAGTTTATGGTTATTTTATTGAAATTTGGCTACAACAAATCAACCATAAATGAACGATCTAGATTCTAGTTACCTAGTATATTCAATTTACACTTCAAAATACCTCTGATTCAAGAATTATGAGATGCTGTTGAAGCTAGTAGAGTAGGTAGCACTGCTTCACCTGCGACAAACCATTATTTTAAATAATTAGCTGTATAGCCTACTTAAATGGCAGTAATTTTCGTATTGATATAATATATATAGACGCGTTTACTACAACAAATATTAGTATTAATACAACAAATATTAGTTATAGTGGAAAATGTGATATCGTTGTAATTTTAAACGCAACTTGTACAGGGTAAAATCTATTATAAACTATATCATATGCAATTAAAATACATTCATTCAGAAATAAAATAATTACTTAATCTACAGATTTCAAAGAAATCCTCTATCAATAGGTTTTAGGTAGGTGTACAAAATTGATATATACTTGCATACCTATACTAGATTGGGCTACCTACCTAGATGTAATTTCTTAAGCGAAATATAATACAGATTAATAATTTGATATTGTGCATATTGCATACATGCAGTGACTCTGCAAAATATTTCAAGAGCATAAAATATGCATGTGTGCATATATGCAAACCGATAAATATGTGCAACTTGGTCACTTTGCAACATGAAATAGTCTACCACAGCTTCCCTATACAGTTTTCTTCAGTGACCACTGCATAGAAAACGTTTTCAAATTATCTGTGGACTCCCTTAGATATACTGCTATTAAATGCGTAAACTTAGTTCCTAGATTTTATGAAAATGTTCATTAAAATCTAAAAAGTTCGTAGGTGGAATAATAAAAACACAAATATATCAGGAAATATATATAACAATTGGTATTTAGTAATTAGCTACTGTTAGTAATTGTCATTGATAAATAAATGAATTTATTTATTTTAAAAAGTTGTACCTACTGCTCTAAAATATGTAAACTAATAGCACGTATTTGACGGTATAAAATTTAATTTAGTAATTAAAAACACAATTATTTTAATTGAACAATTCAAGACTAAGGAACGGAATTCCAAATGTACCTGCTACATATGGCAGAGATAGGCATATAATATGTGACAATATAAAGAAAGGAATATGTTCTATATTGTCACATCCCTAATAACCATCGATAACCAAAATCTAATGTAACTAGAGCTGATATTAATTATATTATTCTAACAACTCAATTTATGAAGCGCTGTTGCTGTTTTTGCTAAAATACCCATATGACTGCATATAACAGGACTCCGCCCCCTTCTCCTTGTAGGTTTTGGACGACCAATCAGAGAAAAGTCTGCGTTAGTGCCATATTTCAGAATACACAATATCCATACTGAACTGTATCGATAGGAACTTAGGCGGTGGAGACAGTAACCCAAAAAACATATACGCTGTGTACGTATTCTTAGAAACAATATCTTTATTTACTATAACTTTAAAAACTTGTGAGTTAGAAATGCTATTTTAATAACCTATATCCAAAAAGTACTATATTCTAAAAATAATATACATTAAAAACTGTATTTAAAAAAAATTAGGTATAAATGCCTTAACCTTATAACACGATATCCTTAAAAAATATATCGTTAAAATTGCTATCGTTAATTGTAACTATTTATATAACCATATTCATTAATACCAGTATTTTAGAAAAAATATTTTATTCAAACGATAACCTAAAAACTCTTAGGCGTTTTTATCTATATTTTTGAAATCTTAGACGGAAGAATCATAACTTTCTTGGGCACACCGAGTAGTTTACTCACATGTGCATAGTAACAAACTACTATTTCCCTGTGTAGTTTTCGCACATGTGCATACTAACAAACTACTCTTTCTCTGTAGCTGCAGTTGACTCACTATTTTATGCATTAGGCAACCAGTGAGCAGATGAGTAGTCATTTATTCTCATTTTACATGACTGAGACTAATAATGGAGTTTAGGAGGGAAATACCGGTGGTATTGTTATTTGCGTCTATATCTAAATATTTACAAACTTTTTAAATACAAAAATATATTTGGTAGTTTTGTTGGAACAAAGTCAAGAGAGGCAAATAAATTTAAAGAAAATTATATGAACGATATAAAGTAATTCGAATAGGATGCGCTTAAGAAACACACGTCAAACTCATTAATATGGTTAATATGGAACTATTAAATGAAAGTTTTTAACGAAATATTTTGCTTTTGGTTAAGCAAGTTCTGCTTACATGTTTGAATTGTAATTATAAACTTCGCCTCACTCATAGAACTATGTGATATATATTCATGCTCAACTAAAATAATATGAAAAAATACAAAGTACAACTAATTTTCCCTTTCAATGTTAATAATTATATTGCCCAATATCAAATATTAATTGTATACTATTTTATTCAAAGTTTATCGTTTACCGGTTATTAGAAAATCTATATTGAAATAAATCCATGGAATGACAACATAAAATGTTGTTTTAACCAAAAAAACTTCCTGAAAACCTAAAGAAAATAAATTTGGAAGAATTCACCATCTTATGCATGAAAATTTTGTGCAGTCGAATTCTTAAAGACCTTCAAAGGTTCGAATTCTTAAAGACCTTCATTTTTCTAGCAATTGCTTCTAAATTTATAGAGAGATAAAAAATCTGCTTTATGTTACGATAGGATGTTAGAGTATTAAATTGATTCCCTTCTTATAATCCTGTGTGTATATTTGAATTTAAGTCATTAGTCAAAGATCGATCGCTCACATATTTGCAATAATTGCATGGGATATAAAAACTCTAAAGAAAAATAAAATCCGAATTAAAATTGATAATTATTTAAAATTTTATTATAGCCTGTTGAATTATTTATTCGCATTCCATAATAAAATCTAAACCAAAAAATATTTTCTAAGTAGAAATTAGCTGATAAGGTTAGCAGAGGAATTAGCTCGTGTTAATAATAATTATATAAAAATGATTGTCCTATTGATTATCATATAATATTATTTTAATTAGATAAATTATAAATTTCAAATATTAATGTCAACTATTCTAAAAATAATAATCATAATTCATCAAAATCAATGAATCAATCAAAGGTTCGACAAACTTTTCTTCGTAAGAAACTGCAGACGAATAAAAACAAGACTACAAATATTCTATCAAAATATACAATTAATATTTATAATAATGCACAATAATTAACAATGCGCTGACTTTAATTTTGTCCGATAGAGTTATAACCCGTTAATAAATAAGTAGAAGAGTTAGATATTTCATATTGCAGATTTTCTTTCGTTATTTTACCTTTCTTTTATTTTTTGACAGGTATTAAAAATAAATAATCGTTTTTTTTTTGGCCAAGAAAGCTCTATAACAATATTTCGTAACATAACAATTTAAGCTTATTGTTTCTGGATGATTATTTTGGATGTATGTTGAAATACCCATTCATCACACATACAATATTCCAATACTTTGATAAGACTTCATATAACTCATGGTCAAAAATGATACCAAAACAACAGCGATATTCAAAATAATTCACTTAGTAATTCCATGTACCAGTACCTCTGATCTGTGAAAAGAAATATAATAATCAATAATGAGAAATAGAGACGTGAAGGTACAGAATAACAGTGGTAACTTGTTTTAGTAAATTAAACTTCGTTATAAACCATTATCGAATTTAGTTACTTATATTAGAAATAATTATTGTATAATTGCAGAAATTAAAAATTTGAAACAGATTTAGCATTTTATTGACGAACTAAATAAAGTTATATATGTTCACTATGAAAAGTTGGATAGTTTTCCAAACACCTCACTCGAAACGATTTAAAAAGGCATTTCAATAAAAAATATTTTACTTTGTCAATTGATATTTTCATATGGTCTAATTAGACTGAATAATTCATCCACAATCTTGATTTCATTCACTATAAATATATATTGTATGAGTGTTCTTCGCCGTAAGAATTCATCCATAGTAGAATATTATTTATATTAACAGTAAATAGATATTTTATGAATGTCATTCATCATAAGGGTTCATTCCTAGTGGTATATTATTTGTTTTAAATATATATTGAACGAATTCTATTTACTGTAAGAGTTCACTTGAGTGGAATTTTCATTGTATTGATAATAAATATACATTTCATTATTATATTTATCATATCATTATCTTTATTTTGATGGTGACACTCGAAATTAATACTAACCAGTAACTATGGATATTATCAATCAGCCTTGTGTAAAATCCATTAGTCTGAGCCTCCTCAAGAGAACCATAATAACCTGAATTTCAAAAGGAATAAAGTACGTCTTTGTGCGAGGATATTGTGTGTAATCACTCCTTGTATAAAAAGGAATACTTTGTCAGGACTTTGTTATATTTTAAACTCAATGGATTTAGCATATCAAAAACAGTGTATAGAGTCGTCGCGCTTTCATGTAAGTATCAATAATTCGAATATTGAAAATATGAAAGTTTCAATAAATAAAATATTGGCAATATGTTAGTTACAATAAATGGAATGAAGTTATTATACATATTAAAAAAATAGAAGTATAAAATATAAAATTTTCCCGTTATACGATGTTTATTGTAGATGATAATTTTTTTTAATGATCCTCCGGTGAGTCACCCGCATTGTAATAAAAGCGGCAGTGACCCTCCGATTAGTTTAACTGATTTTACATTTGTATGAATTATTTTATATTTCAACGAGCATTTCTAAAAAATAGTATATTTCTCTGCTGAAGTTTTTAGACTTTTGTATACTATTTTGGATTTTTTGCCTCACGGCACCGATCGAGTCTAGCAGTGTCACTGTTTATGCTGTGTAAATAAATGAACCAACTGGTCACTAAGTTTCACTACCATTCTCCACCACAAACAATTAATTAGAAACATTTTGGAAGAAGAGAAAAGATGAAAAAAAAAATGAGAAGATTATTTCCGAAAACAGTTTGTAAAATATACTCATGAAAGTCTGTTAATGCCCCATCCTCAAAAATTGTGAAAGCGAAAATCATATTCTTGAAGTGTCATTAAACATGTTGTTATTTTATTATCTACACTATTATATAATAGTAATTTGAATGAATGATAATTAATAAATGCAATGACTCAAATTTTCTTTCCTCATCCTAGTTACCGTGAACACCTTAATCAATCGACCATCCTTAATATTATGACTCCCGAAAGAGATTTAGTAGCCCATCAGGAAAGATAAACGTATCCATAACAATTTTAGAAAGACCTTACTTAACTAATATAACTCAGACAGAATATAATAACGTGTGCATATCCTGTAACACCAACAGAATATCCTATAATTCCATCAGAAAATCATGTAACTTCACCAGAATATCTTCTCAGAGAGGTGTGTATTGTGTAATATATCTTAATTTATAACATCCCAATGGTTGTATGTCGCTAATGGATGGTGTCTCTTCCACTCCTTCCTGCCTATCTTACATAGGCACACATGAATAACTTCTTCATATTGTGCAAAATTAGTAGGATTTGGTGGTTGAAGATGTATTGAAAAGATATAGCAAAGAATTATTCACAAATTATTAAGTTAATTGCCAATATCCAGGAATATTTCAAAACTTATGATGGCTACCCTTATCTTTAGACCAGAGAAAAATTTATTGTTTCAGATGAAAAATGGAATTATTGATAGAATATTTCTCCAAATGCTTTGAAATTTCATACAAATAAACATGAGCTCTATATGAAAATACGTGCAAAATGTAATAATGTGTGTTTTGTACTTTTTATAAAATTAAAGATCAAGATCAATTGGTTTTTCCTACCTTTATATTTTGTCCACTACTGTACATCCTTGATACTTGGACACACCTATACACTGTTACTATACTCTTTCTGAAACCATTCCATAAACGATGACATCACTTTTAACAAAACTTTTCTACTAGGACGGTATAGACAAGTGTTCGCAGTTTCTGACATCAGCAATATCATAAAAAATTAGTCGTTGGAACGGCAGAGCTGCAAGATTATAGAAGATACGGTTTGAATTTCAACAGAAGAAAGAAGATGTGCAATCAGTAATTGCATAATCCCTTACTTGAAGTATGCGCAATCCAAATAACACATTCAAATTATAGAATATATGAAAGATATTTTTTAAATTGTATGGTGATATGTTAATTACATCCTAATTGCAGCAAGCTCATATTAGAACATTTTGAAAATAACATTGCATTTCTACGCTTGTATTTACTAATGATTTTTTCCATTGGCCATATTGGCTCCTAATTCAGAGTTAAATAAACTCAGGTAGATTCAATCAAGAAAAAAAAAGTAATAATGGAGCTCTGTCAGCCTTTACTCAAGCGGTTTATCAATTATTACGAATTCTACCTAGGGTACGGTTACTATGCATGCGTATTCGAGCGATTTTTCGCACTGATGATATCGTCAGAACTGATCGTCAGTGCGAGGTGGTTACACTGTACGCGATTTCTGATCAGCAGTATGTTTCTACCCAATTAATATTGGGGTCTAAACTATGTTTATTTGATATAATGTTCGGGAGGAATTAATACATATGTGTGCCTCTGAAATAATAGACGCAACTCTAATTTGATTATTATTTTCACAATTTCACTACAAACAATTTTGAAATACCTAAATAGAGAAATGATGAGAATATTTTTTATGTAATATAATCATTGAAGGATATTCCATTTTATTAAAAATAAAAATTGTACAAAGTAACAACCAATTCAAGCCTTTATATATAATTATAGTATGATTAAATTAATTTTATATCATTAAATAATATCTGTATTATTTCTGGTACCTAGTATCAAATAACATATTTCCAAAACGCTTGTGTAAACAGTAATAGCAATCAAATGAAAGAGGAATATACACAAAAATTACCGAAAGTTGTCGCAAGTCGCATGAAAAAATCAAACTCATTTGAACGCTGAAGTTAGTCTGACGACATCGTACATATTCTGACGACCTAATCGCAGCCACTGTAACCACTCCCATTGGAAAGCATGAATTTGATTTTCATCCGATTTCATCAGATGTCGTCAGTGCGAAAAATCGCTCGAATACGCATGTATAGTAACCATACCCTAATGGTAAATAAATCAGGTAAAAACTTCTGTAGATTGATGAATATGATTTTTTTTATGTAATTGAAATCCTCTAAATATTCAACACTATGGATAAGAATAAATATATAATATTGAACTATAATTCCTTTCATTACTGAATTTGAAAAATATATTAATCTGTTATGAAATTTCAACTGAAAGTTGTTATGAAATGTTTTTTCTTTTTCATCCGCTATGATCACAAGAAAACTCTATAATAATATTCATATATTTATCTCAACAATTTAAACATTAAGATATCATGGCATTTTGCCAGATTTTTATCATTTTTATTCGACTTACTCATCAATCATCAATTTGTAAGATTTTAACATGTAGAAAAAAACTACCGTACAATAACCCTACAAATCGAACTACAAAAACTTATATATTGTTTTAGTTTCCTTTCCACTGAGGCGAGGCAATCATTTTAAAATAGTTTTTATTCACCTATTAATCATATTTGGAGTTTCATGTTTTCCGTATAGGAATACTGGGACATTCATCACGAGATGATGATGACAGTAATTCAGACGGTGCCAGGAATTGTGACTTGATTTATATTATTATATGCAAAAGAAGTACTAAGAAAGTGAATGAGAAGTACTTTCTCCAAATAGTTTTAGATTAAATCATATGTCATGGAAAAATAAGCTTAGGTGGGGCAATACAAGATTATGAGAGGTCCCTTACCAAGGTGACAATGTTTCCTGTGGAATAGTTGCCCCAATATTTTACACAACATTTTTTTCTGAAATATTTTTCAGAAATATTCAGAAATCACAATCTTCTGAATAAGCTTTTACCAAACAAATCTCCACCAATTGAATGACCTAGAATATTTGGGTGATATTTCCCTTACAAGAGCTAGTAATATCCTGACTGAGTCACAAGGACGGAAATGGGGCGATATTCTGCAAACAGTCTAGATTTAAAATGAGAGAATTTGAATAATAATTTCACGATATATTTCGATCATTGAATTTGTGCATCAAAAAAATATTCTGAATATGAACCAAGAGAGTGTTTTGTGTCTGGTCATAGAAGATTATGGGATACCCTTCTCTTTAGATTGTAAATCTATTATAATTTGAAATAAGACTTGTAATTTTCACTGAAGTTGAAGAAATTAAACTAAATTATCTTTAAATGTAAATGAAATTGTGCGACTGAGATTGAATTATTTACATAATAGCATTAAATAAAATATATGTCGGTGAATAATTTAGTTAGAGAGTAATACATTGCATTTAAAAGTAATAGATTTTTTTTTTCATAAGAATTGAGCAAATTAAAACAAATTGCATGTTATAGTTTTCAAATCTTAAGTATCATAATTTTTGATGATGCAATTAAGAAATATCTGCTTATAAATAATATTTCCATTATTACTGTTTAAAACGCTAGTTTAACTTTATAAAAAGGACCGGTTCCTCTTATGAGCGTGACGTGTGTTTTCAAAACAAACCTCCTTGAATTACTTTTTATCTTTCATATCATTCCTTTAAATTTATCGGCATTTCTTGACTTTGTTTCTATATAAATACAAAATATATTTTGTTTTTTAAGAGTTAAAAATATTTAAATCTCGTAAATCAAGTATTATAGGAAAATAATTGTAATGTGGTGATGTGAGGCAAGTATGTACAGCGTCAGCTCGAGCCAGTTACGGCTGGCGCATGATATAACTACTCTATAAGGTACGCTCGAAAATGAGACGAAATTGAGTTTCTTCTACGCCCCCCCCCCCCACCCCTCGTGACGTCGTAGAGGATGGTATTGTGTATTAAATTTTTGTCACTCGTATATCAAATTCATTTTAAAAGTATCAATTATCATAGTTTCTTTTTATTTATTTAAGTAATATTAAGCAATCAGAAAAATGGTAAATAAGGTTTAATAAACATAATATTAATAAATAAAAATTAATTAATTGAATTATTTTTCCTTTGGTTCAAAATTAGTTTTTTCTATAATAAATAGTTTCAGGGAATTTTTTAAGTTATTAGACATGATTTGGTACAATTATAAACATATGGGGATTAATTAAACGAAAAAATAACAGCTCTCAAATGTAGGTATTTCAACTTGACGAAATCAGTGTGCGTGACAAACTAACTAACAAACAAAGAACGCAATACCATAATAGAAAACTTTTTTGAAGAAAACTTATCAGGGGTGACTCAAGAAAATATAAGACATGAATTAAAGTTGATTCTAATAGAATTAATAACTCCGTGAATTAATATATTTTACATGTCATAAATTTCTATAGGTAGATCACATAAATATAAGTTTAGTGGTTATTTTCCTTAAATACTAGGTCACGCAGGTAAATTGCGGCCCTCTACAGAGAGTCTCTAAAACATTCTGAATCGAAATAAAATAAATATTGCGTAACTTTCAAAAGAAGTACAGTGCATACTATAACTTATCAATTTAAGTTTTAAGCTAAGATATTCTGTTGTTAGAAGCCGAAGTTAGTAAGTGTGCCGCAATTTACCTGCTTGACCCTATATTGCCATACCAAACACATGTAAATATACGAAATAAAAATAATTTTAAGTAGGTAAATAAGTATTTCAGACAAAATGAGATGACATATAATCGCAATTCTCGTAAAATCCTTTATGTGACTGTCATGAAAATGGTATGTAGTAAGCTGTATTCATCAATCATTAAACATAAACTAAATAGCATGGCAAAGCCCGACTTCTATGACGTCACAAAATACTCCCGCTGGTTGTGGGGGTTTGGGGAGAATCTGCGCGCAAGCATATCTGTTAAAAGTTATTAAATCATGGGCTGACGCCACGCCGCCGGTGCCTCGCCAACGTTGCTCAGGGGAGGTCACGGCAGGTGGTGTGTGTTTTTCTTTTTGGCGGCATTCTTCTCTCTATCATTTCACTACATGGTACTATTGGATGAAGATCTTAACATCATTTTGTTTGGTGTCACGATTGGGTACGAAAAATCATCATATTGTAACAATAATAATATTATAGGTAAAAATGATAACAGCGACACCGATGAAACCTCTCTAACAGACGATACCGTCCAAGGAGTAAAATCAATATTATTTATTAATAAAGAGCTTATGCAGTGCAATGATTACAAAATGAAATCTCTACATTTATTGGTTACTGTTACTGTTGTAAATTTATTCTTTTCCACCGTATAAACGCGTATTACAACTTTTTAAATGCAGCGTCATCTGCATTATCGTAAAAGCTTATGAGATGACTTAAGTGAAATTATGAGACAAGTACAAGTTGGACTGGCAGATTGAAAATCCATGAATTTTTGGAAGTGGAAACCACTATATGATACTGAGATAGAATACATATGAATTAATCAGAAAACTAACAAACTACCAAATTATTAAACCAAACATATAATTATACAATATGTAACATATTATATTAATAGAGATGTGACATTGTGCATACTGCATATATGCAGTTCACAGCATATATCTCAACAGCATATAGCATGCATGTGAAATATGAACTTCTTGATCAATTTTTAACATGTAAATATTTAACCTATGCCGTTTTCCTCTGGGACCCCTGCATAGAAAACGATGTTAAAATAAAACTGTGGACCAAAGATGAAACTACAAATAAAATATAAATTTATATGACACTTGGTCTTTAGTAAACATTATTGGTATTTGATATATAAATTAAAATTATTTTAGAGAGTTGTACTACATGAAATATATGAGAACTAATAGCACGTAGATAAATAATTTATTCAAGTAATTAAACACAAAACCGTTTGAATTGATCAATTAATGAATTAGTGTCGCTGCTTATTGCTGGTGATCCTATGAAGGGAACTTATGGTCTAACAAGTTGGTTTACGATTTTTCGAGTCAAGACTAAAATATTGAACGGAATGTGATATATGAATGTACATAGGATGTTAAGAAAACTGAATTTGGCTAAAAGAAACATTTGCTCCTCATGTTTCTTGCGATATAAAATGGGTGTTTTCCCAGTACAGAACTATATTAGCATACATTAGATTGAGATTCACTTTTGAAATCCTGAAAAAAAACATTTAATAATAAAGTGCAATTCCTCTGTTTGAAATTGACTTACTATTAAGAAAGCCTTAATTTGAAACAGCTTTGTTATATGATATTTTCAAATTTTTAGTATTTTGCAGTGAAAATAAAAACTTGATATTGAACCTTCGTTTTACAGTAAGTTCCACTGAAACCTCCAAAGTACAATTAAATTCAAAACATAACTATGTATATGGTTGGACGGGGTATCACAGTGCACTCCTTTTTATGGGGTATCACTCCGCACCTCTTTTGATTTTGAAACCACTTGTTTTAGCCTAAATCTGATTGCACCATCATTTAAAGGGATGGTTCATGCTTTTTGCTACCAATAATAGTTTTCCGATTGAGCTGAGATTTTGACATAAGGTATAGAATGCTCCAAATCTTTGAAGTTGCACGTGTAAATTTTTCATTTTGGGGCCCCCTCCCCCGTGGGGTGGCGAAAAACAAGTTTTTGGACCCCCCATGAAAAAAAGCAACCAGGGTTGGGGGATGGTCCTACAGAAAAATTTATGGAGGCTAATCTGTTCAGAACGAAATAAATTTTATTAAAAGACAGTATTTTTTTCTATTAGAACTGCAATAAAAAAATTGGAAATAAAATAAGATGTACAAACAAAGCGGCATACCGATAGCAGGATACTATTGCAGGCCTAACTTAAACCTGCGAATCCACTGCAACTATTTTAACTTCGTAAATCATAATTCTTTATTACATTTTCAAAGAATACATCAATATTAAAAATTACCCATTCACTTATTTAAATTAACAATAGCATTTCCCACACAATACCTAAGGCTCTCTTTCCAAACAGTAGTCCCTTGAGCCACGTGATACCCTTCTATTTTGAATTTGAAACTTCAACACCTCGACTGAATATAAAAAATAAAATATACTGAAAGAAACAGTAGAATCGGTCAGCTAATTAAATAAAAAATTAATGCAAACTAATTAAAAAATGAATATAATTTCATTTATATATTGTATACACTAATTGAAATATGAACTATATAGGGTCGGACGGGGTATCACTGCGCACAATCCCGCAAACTCTGTACTTACTCAAAAACTGAATGTACAAGAAAAACTATTTTTCTCGTGATTGAATGGTCTTGAATGAGGATGGTTCTCAACCAGTTTCGAAATAATACCTAATTAAATGAAATAATTATTGACAATTTTTCGTGGTATCATTGCGCACATGAAGGTTTATCACTACGCATTGCAAAAATATAGCACTTAATCTCCCCCACATGAAACCCTCCTCTCCCTATTCTAATACCCCTCCTCCCCTCTATCTAAACCTCTTCCTTTCATATCTAAATATCCCTCTCCTCCCTTCTAAAACCCCCTCTCTTCCCATCTAAATCCCCTCTCTTCCCATCCAAATCCCACTCTTCAACCCCCATATTCCCCCTCCCCTTCTCCCCCATCTAAATCCCTCTGTCCCCATCTAAATGTATGTAGTTCTCTCTCTACATGCCCTCTCCCCAATGTAATTGTCCCGTACCTCTTCAGCATTTATTTAATGAATCTGCAACAAATTTAACACTTAAATTTTACGTAACTAGTTAACTTCTTATATCAAGTAATATAATTCGATCGTAGGAATATTGTTAATCAATATTTTAATTCAATAACCTCTTACACCCACCTAAATACCCCCTCTCCCTATCTTAATATCCCCCAGATCTTGTTGCAGAGCTACTACGATCGTACGTTTATTGCTAATCAATATTATAATTGAATAACACCTTATTCAATATTTGTGCCTTTATTAAGATCTAAAAACTCTTGATTTTTATATTTGTTTACATACAAATATGGTTATTAATGATGCGCAGTGATACCCATCTACCTCTAAATTATTCAGGGTATCACTGCGCATAGTTGTGGCAGGAAAACCGTTAAAACTGAGAAGTGGAAAATTTGACATAATGTAATGGTTAATGTTTGTGTTAACATGTTAAAACACTATGAATATCTATATCTCGGCTCTAGAGTTATTGGAGAGTTTGAGGGAATTAAAAATCACCAGCGCAAACTTTTTTCAGATTGTTTTGAGAGCTCCACATACATTGCGACTTAGCTCTAGAAATATTCATATTATAATGGTGTGTCATGATGAAGAGGATGCTTGAAATGATGGTGCAATCAGATTTAGGCTAAAACAAGTGGTTTTGAAATTATAAGAGATGCGGAGTGATATCCCATAAAAATGGTATGCGCAGTGATACCCCGTCCGACCCTATACTGGAAATATGAATATGATAATATATCCAGATTAGTTTATATTTTAGAAAAAAAAAATATATTGCTTTCATTGCACATTAATAAATCATTATTACGCTTCAAAAAGACAATCAATGATATATTATAGTTAAATATTTTTAATTATATGAATGCAGTCAGATATTTAAAATAAATTATAATCAATCAAATACATCTAGAATGAAGACTAAGGTGATTATATTGATACTCTTAACCTGAAAAATATTTTATATATGAAACAAAATAATATCACATAGGGTAATCAAATTTATAAACAATATACAGTAAAATTACAGAGTTGTAGTTACTTTCTATACATTTTTCACTTCAAACTGTAGGTAATAGATTTTTATAACATAAATAGTGACAATAGAGCCTCTTATTGAAGTTGAGTTCAGATGAGTTGTTAATATTTGTTTTGTTCTTCAAAATAAATAAAAATAACAATTATATTTCTGTTGCTAGTTGTTCATTCAGCAAGACAAATAAAAGAACGGAAAAATAACTAGAAAAGTACACGGTGGACAGGCGGGTCATTTAAACCCCCAAATTATTTTTGACTAACATTTCTACCATTAAGAACAAAATTTACTGACTTTTCATGAATATTCGAGGAAAATATTCATGAAAAATTTAAAAATCGTTCTAAAATTATTTAATATTTAGAGAGTTTTCCTATGATTATGAATGAAGCACTTTGATATATCATCATTTAAATAATTGAAAATACTTTCTTAATAAATGATTCAAAATTTCAAGAATTTGTAATCCATTCACAAACTATATGCTATCAAATCACAAAAAAATAAAGAAGTGAATAAAATTATAAGCTCTATGTGGAATTTTAAATCATGATATTCAAATATTACATCCAAAAAGTTGGCCATTTGCAAATATGCAAATTGTGTATGTAATTCTATAGAGTTTGCAGCAAATGCATTCACTGTACATTAGAAGTGGTATACGATACAACGAAATGTTTTCAAATGTTCTGAACACAGTTTAAAAAATTATTATGGGTAGATCACGTATTATTATCAGTGACGATTAATATTTATATCCTATTTGAAAGTAAAATACTTAATATTACATAGTTTTAGACATCTTCATCAGATGTCCCAACATTTTTGTAAATAGATGATCTTTTTATCTTTGATCCTAATCATCGATTATAAGTTAATAACGGATTTTCTAATTTACCAACTGGGAGCCTATCTTCTTATTTTTAAGCTGAAGGACAATAATCTACCTGCCTAAGAGAAAATATTATACGGCAGGTACACTTCACTGAAATTTCTTGAAAACTTATCCACTAGGGAAACTAATAAACTCTTCTTAAAATGTGTTCACACTTGCGTTTTTTTATCGCTGAAGTAAAAATTTAATGTGATTTTTTCATCAGCGATAGAAAAAAATGCAAGTGGAAAAACATTTTAACAAGAGCTATTTTCCGCGATGTTAAAAATGCATGTGTGAAACGGGCCTTAACCATGCAATGAACAAGCGAAGAACGAACATTCAGAGTGAAAATTTAAATGAGATCAAAATTTCACTGAAGTTGTTCAATTTCCAAATAGTTTCCAAGGAAGAAGTGTAAGCACCTTTTATTATATTGTCTACAATTGTATTTTTTCCTTTTATTCACTGCCATTCAATAAGTGAAATTACAGAGTTAGCTCTAAGAATAACTTTCGCGCAATGACAAAAATAATCACCCTCACTCTTTGCTTACCTGTTCTTAAACTATGCCCATCAGTTCAAAAATGTTTTTACTTGTTAATAGTACAAAAAGAGGCGAAGAAAAAAAGACCAAGAAACAGTGTTTTCGTCTATTGGCTATTGATTTAAAAGTATTTGAAAAAGTGGAAACATTTTTGTTGGCCATACTGTATAATATAGAGGTTACAATACCATTTTTAAATGCAGTGCCTGCCATTAAAGATGAAAACATTTTCAATATACAGATTTTATATAAACTGATATTGAATTTATATAATAAATTTTTTCCCTGGCTCCGCTTTTTCTTCAACTTATTCAACTACTACAAAATTCAATTTAATTTGGTTTTTGTAACACTTTTAAAACTGGTATCAGAGATTCATCCCACCAATCTATAGGGTTAACGTAATTGACAGGTATTCCAAAAAGTGAGTGACAGAGAACTTTTCGTATCCTAATTTATTTAAAATTATTTTAGTTTTAATGGAAAATTTTATTATGGAAAAATAGCATGATGATTTCATGTAGTAATATTAGTCAATTTTTTTTTTTTAACTAGTCAACTATTTTTTTACCTTGTATATAACCCCCATGTAGCTTTTAAACTATTCTTACTATTCCTGTTTTATACTTTTATCCTTCAAATAACTTATACGGGATTGCTCATTTTATACCATTTGATATTATCCGTAATTTGCTTTGTGTTGAGTTTTATAAAAAAAAAATTGCAATAAATTAGAAGGTGAAATATATCACAAGGAGTATGGTTTCTTTCTTTAATTAATAAAAAATAAATGGAATTTAGTTGTTCTATTGATTGATAACTAAGTAAGATTTTAAAAGAATGAATAGGCAAGATTTTATACTAATGAATAGGCAATAATTGGTCTAAATAATTTTCAAAAATAGGTAAAGGAGTTGTTCGCCTGGCTGTAGCTCTGAGGGGTCAGGTTCTGGCACACTAGGAATAGTTGAAAGGTGTAGACAGCGCTGCACCTATCTGTAAACAATGATTAAATGTTTACAAAATAGAGTTTACAATATAGAGTTTACAAAGTATATTTTTCAAAGTTTAATTTACAAAGTTTAATTTTCAAAGTTTAATTTTCAAAGTTTAATTTTCAAACGAAGTCTAATTCCTCAAAGTTAAATTGTAATACTTCATATTTTAATCTCCGTTTAATTTGTAATACTTCATATTTTAATCTCCGTTTAATTTGTAAAGTTCCAAATTTTACAATTAAAGAGATTCACACACATAACAATTTGAGGATTTTAAATTTTTAAATCTAATAATTTCATATTCAGCTCAGCTTTTCATAGTATATTTTTTAACTTTATTTTTATGTTTTTAATTTAACTCTTAATCATTAAAAGTAATTAGAATGCAGGTAACTGCATAATAATACTACAAAAAATATAATATATAACTTCTCCTAAATTCAGAGAACCTGTAGCCTATGCTAACATGTCAACAGAGAACAAGGGAAGCTAAGTTTAAACATAAAAATAAACATACTTTAGACTGATAGCTCTAACACACCTAAACCAACTGCCCGTATTCGGCAAGCGGCCGACCAACCCAACTCTAAGCATGACTAGTTTTTAAATGAAATGAATTCATAAATTAAAGACATGCGAACACTGGAGTAGGGGAGAGGCCTTCGGACGAACTGAAAAATTCAGGGGGCCAACAGTATGGTTCCAACAAATGGAGACAGGATGGACTTCTAAGATTATGGATTTTGTAGAAACTAGCACGTTTAACATTTAATTGAGTCCACCCTATCTCCAACATTTAATTTAATCTAATTAATTTTCAGTTGAATATTACTATTTTGAATTTGGTAATTTGAATAATTGCTCTATTATTTTGATGAGCATGTTTCTCAACAACAGACAGACAGAAAAAATTAGTAAAGTCCCCTTTTTATCCAAGTTATTATTAAAGAAATATGCTGAATTAAGTTGCATGGAAAAAAAATCATTTGTAATCCTTCAGATTGCTATTGTTATTATATAATTGAACACTAGCGTAATTAATCTAGAGCCTTTAATTTTTCTTTTGGCTTCTTTTCCTCTGCAAGAGGGAAATAAAATATAATCAATTAGATGATTGAAAAATTAAAGATTTTTATGTTCAGTTAATTACTTCATTTTCAGTAGATTACATCTAACCTGATCTAATCAACAAATGTTTACATGAAAAACTGATAGAATGATAATCATTTCAAACTGAAAATAAATTACATTAACAGTTCCAGTGAAAGTAATTTTCTTGTTTCAATTGAAATTAAATAGTGATATACAGTTAAATGATGTGAAGGACGAATAGGGTAAAGTTACTATTTGAAGGTAGTGAGTAAATTAAGGATCCAAGTGGTAGATAGATCCTTTACTCGGGGAGAATTACGCGTGTGCGACTGATTTACCTGTCCAAATAATGTAATATTGATATTTTCTGATGCATGTAAGCTGTTAATTATCAAGGTTGGAATTAATTAATTATTATTATCCAATTACTATTGATGTAATAATATTGAGCACAATGCTATCTTAAGATTTTAAATTTATGAAATGTTAACTAAGGTAATGAATTACACAAGAACCTTAATTAGTATATCGAATAATTAATTGTTCAACATGCCTTTCAATGACATATATTAATTCGAATATGCTCACTTAGCCAGAAGACATAGCATAAATATTTAATATTATAACATGTATAAAGATATGTTATTATATTAATACCTTCCCAGAATTTCTAAATGAAACTTTCTCTGATTTTTAATCAAAGTTACTTTTAAAAAATATATGGCAGTTTGATAGCTTTATATAGAGTCACAAATATTAAATGAAATAGAGGTAGTAGTATTCGTATAGAGATATTAACCCTATTTAGGGAATTTTTTTTTTCACACAAATGGTAACAAAATTGTACTTTTAATTGGATATTGTTAACATAACAGTTAGTTTTAAAAAGAACATGAGAAGTGAAGGGAGCGAAAAAAAAAATCATCAAATGTCTAATATGTAACAGAATAATACTAATTTAAAATATTCCAAATTTTTATCATAAATTGCAAATTAAATCTTTTACCTTTCAATATCAGTGTGAAGGGGTAATACTATTACTTTTAATCACAAATGTAGATATAAGATGGATTTTTTTTATATATTTTTTATTTTTTTGAAATTTTCCTTTCAAGTGTATTTTATGAAATTTATTCACCTAAATTTGTTTATCAAACGTAAATTCAATATCTTGGTCTTATTTATTAAAACAATTTATTTTTCTTCTCGAAGTGAATGAAATAAATAAATTAAATATTACTTAAATTCAAATATGTCATCGGAATATCTGTTAAATATTATTGCTCTTATTTCATTATCATAGGCAAATAGTTATTAGTTAATATATAATAATTCTTTATTTTATCATATAATATTCAATAATATTTTCCTGTGAAAATCATAAGCAATCGAACACAATAATGTACTTATCTCCTCTCAAATGAATATATAAATATTTTTTCATAAAATACGTAGTGCAGAATAATAATTGAGTTCATACTGAACTATTCGCGGCGATTCTTATTATTAAAATATTCAAATTCATGAATCTATTGAATGACAATTTTTTGTTTTGATTTATTTTTGTCCCTTCCAATTCTTCACCTCCAAATTCACCTGGGTAATGTGATATTCTATATGCCTTAGGTATAGTAAATTTCTCCTATTAATATGATTCATGGATATGATTGACCAGATTATAAAAATGGAGATACGTTCGAAATGAATATTAGTTATTTATTTTCCCAAAATATGAGCAAATTGTGATATTTTACTGTCTTACAAACTGCTATCAATATCGGAAAGTAGCTTAATAAAAAATCTTATCTACGTTGTTCATATATTTATATTTTATTGTTCTTTGAATGTAGTGTGATAATTATTGGAATAAAAAAATTGAAGCATATTATTCTAAATTTAAATAATACTATGAAAAATATTAAACTTATTTTATAGGAATTTGAATATACATTACATGTACACTTGTACAGTGGGCACAAAAGTTCTGCAAACAATATTTTTCATTGTAAATAAATACATATATGTGAACTTATGGATCCAATTCATTACCTTTTTCAAAATCAATAGTGTTCAATATGATATACAACATACAATAAGTGTTTCTCTTATATATCAAGAAGTTATTTGCCCTTTAAAAGGAAGATAAAAGTTGTAATAAATGAATTCAACCAAACAGGGAATTTTTCATCCGACTTAATACCATAGAGAAAGATGTGTGCAGTTATTCTCATGCAACTGAAAGATAAAATCTAAACTGTCGGCAAAAACTCACGTACAAATGGACAAAACTGCGATGGATGAGTTGCGTGCAGCGGTTGAAGCAACTCCGACAGATTGCATACCGTCATTCGAATAAGAGACGCGTTTATTGAATAAACTTCTTTACATGTCATCCCAGTGTTCTTTAACTTTCGTGTCACCCTATATACATAGGTTCTTATTCATTTTATTCAATTCTGTTTGCTTCTGTATGAATCTTTTAGAGTATAAATATTACATTATTTCATGGAATTATCTCATTTATAAGACTTAAAATTTGACTTTTATATTCCATATCTTATTGTTCAAATAAAATAATGATTAACTACACTCGCGATGCGACGATGTGTATGATTGTATAAATAGGGTTAAGCATCAAATTTTGTTTTTTCATATTCTCATAGCTAAGATAAGATATTAATAGAACTAACAAAGATTGATAACAGAGAAACATGTTTTTGTATCGAAGCCCGTATTCTCATCATCATCAAATGTCCGCTGATTTAATATACCATCGCACTGTTGTGGTTAGAGGGTGAATCTTTTCAAGCGATACAAAATAGCATAAAGTAACTGGGGATTCGCTACTTGATTTCATTTATTTATAAATGGATCAGAATGATAGATTATATATTCTTATGGTTTTATTATTAAGCAATACTGAATTATTTAATAATTGGAATATAAAATCTATTCTACGTTAAAAAAAAACGTCAAATTATTGTAATATTTTTTATTATATGAAATCCCTATCCATTCAAAAAAATATATTGAATGTTCTTCTTTCTATATTATCGAAAAAAACTTCATATTTTTCAGAGTCTTTTAGATAAAAATCTTTTACAACTTATTAGATTTTCGGCACTTATTTTCAGAGACGTGTAAAGTGGCTCTCAGATTGAACAGATAAAAAACAATTCAGTTTATGAGTGCTTGCCAGTATGAGAATTTCCCACGGTTGTCTATAGTTGCCGAAAACCATGGAAAATTATCAATGACAAATTCAACATGTCCATTTTTTCTCTCACACTTGTGCCTGAAGAAAAAACATTTGATAAAATTATCCTGATATTTCGAAGAGACGCATTTCTCTAGTTTTGTTTATTGATTGAACAGAAGTTTGGGATTGTTTGATATGTTTTGAAGAAAGGAATTAATATCTTCTGAAGGAAACTTCAATATAGGTGAGTAATAAATTATATCGATCTGACTAGTTACATAGAAAATTTGAAGAAGAATGAACACATAATTTCAATAAATTCTCTCTAATAACTTTTGTTTTCAGTTAGTATTTATGTATATTTCATACAGAGATTGTCATTACTTTCATGTAAACATAAATCTTTTGATGTTCAATCGTGGTATAGTTAAGCAATGTATAGAAAATACAAAAATTCTAAATTGATATTTTTAAGGGGAGCTTTTTCGTTTTTTTGCCTGATTATATTCTACAGACATAACTCTGCAAGACTGTGAAAATATAATTGTAAAATTCTTACTAGAAGTCGTACAGAGGTACGTACAAACGATCTACACAGATACTTTCAAATCGTTTCCAGCTTAATAAGTCTCCAACCTAATGAATAATGGTTATTCAATGGAATGGAGGGAAGAGGGGTTTCGACTGTTCTAAAGTACCCCTTTACAAAGAAGTTGTTCGAAACCAATCATGTCACAGTGAGTATGTTGGTATCAGCAGGCAAAACTCTTCTTCAAACTTTAGAACCCTAAAACATTAAAGCCATTTTCTCCTACTTCATATTTTGCAGAAATTGCAAATTTAAATTGCTACAACAACTAGAGTTTTCAACCGGTTTTTGTTCTTCAACGAACAAAATGAAGGTAAATTCTTAGGCTACAATTCTTCGTTTTATGAATTTCAAAATTCGTTCAAAAAAATTATAAAAAATCAAAAGAAATACAAAAAAAAAAATAATTCAATTTATATTTTTTCGAAATTTTCCAAAAACTGGTCATGATTTTCAAATAACTGTGAGCGAAGAAATGTTTTCATACCTTTCAGCTATGTTATGGAGCAGAAAACAGAAATATTGGTCAAAAGTGTGGGAGACGATAGATTTGGTTAATGTTACAAAAAACTCGAAAATAACTAAGAAATATCAAGATGTTAAAAATTTTGGAAAAATCAAAATAAAACAAAAATGTCTGAAAATTTGTTTTTACATAAACCTTCCAAGTTTCAGAAACATCAAACGGTAAATAACGAATAAACCTCATTTTCGAAAAGCCAATCTTAAATTACACACACACATTTTTTTTGTAATAGTAAACATCAATATATTGCAGTCGCTTTTGCCTAAGGCTTCAAATGTCCTTAGTAATTTTTTTAGATTCAATTATTGAGCAAAATAAATGTATATCAAGTTTAAAATAAGAAATGTTAAGTTGACCACTGACTAGTGAGAAAGTTAGTTGGCCAGTTGAACAATTAAAAGGTTAGCTGGGAAGTAAATAAGGTGAATATAGTTAACAATATAATCATATTCTACGCCTATTTCTGAGTCGAAAATTGTTTTTTTGTTGAGTATGGTGTTATTTTTCAATAAATTTTTTTTCACTCCTTCCCATCTTCTTTATGTGATGACATTGGAAAATATTTATCGGTATTATACTATATCTAATAAGGGCAAATACGATAATTATTTATTATAAATCGTCATTTAGTAAATTTAATTTTACCCCTACGGAGTTAGACGTGTGTTTACAAGGCACTTTATATCTTTAATGTCATTCCTATGAATTAACCGGTTTTTCTTCACGTTGTTCCTATGTACATAAATACTAAACATATTTTTGTATTTAGGAGTTTAAAAATACTTATCGGCGTAAATCAGCGTAAATAACGTAAATTATGAAATTAATTGTTCTATGGTGACATGTGGAAAGGTAAAAATACAATTTGGACAGCATCTCTTTACGTTTAAATTATATGTGTAAACACTCATACGTGAGATGTGATTGGGTCACACTCCTCCCGATCACATTTTCGCTCACTCAGTTGCCCATGACTTATATACCTATGAATTTATTCAATATTTTACTTGGAATTTGGTACAAATTAGTTTTTACCAATAATCGGTAGATTATACTAATAGATGGTAGTTTATTCTGATAGATTGTATTAATACAATACCGTGGGTTTATAAAAAAAACACTTGTGTAGTTTAACACACAGTCAAACCTTCTCGTTCACTCTGATAGTAGAATTCATCAGGGTTAACTTCGAATAATAATTCATTTCATTCAAAATCAAAATTGCGCCAACCTAATGATAATTAATAAAGTCGATCAATGATATTTTACTATCGACTGTGACTCATTAGTTTAGTAGCTGGTAAGAATTACAGTACTATAGGTTTATAAATAAGACATGTATTTTTTAAAAACATAGTCAAGTCTTCTGATACCTTCTGAACGTCAACCCGAGTTCAATGGAGTCAGTTTTTGATATTCAGCACTTTTCTCATTATTTTTTTGTTATTAGTTTGTAACTCATCATATATTGGTTTTGTTTCGAACGTACTGCTTTAGTGTTTAAATGATGCATCGAATAGTTTGTACACTTACAGATTATATACATATGTTATGATGATTTTGAATAAAAGAAAAGTACGTATATTATATTTTTCCAACTGAAGGATTTGAAGGAAGCATGTGATGAGCTTATAAGGTTCAGTACATATATTAAGGTTGAGAACCAGTGATCTATTTGACCAAATGACTGCTAGATAGATTTAGCTTTGTAAATCCTAAATTACTATCGCCTTTATACGTATAATTATGATAAATTCAATCCGATCATGAAACTTCAGATTTATAGTAACTCGAGGTAGAAAATAATTTTCAGATACACATTATAAATAATATTTGGTTTATGTTTTCTAGAAAGAAAACCTACAATAAGACAATCATAATTATAATACATAAATGATTGAATTCTACTCATGAAAACCCCTCAAAATATCATCAAATGCAGCTGTTAGAGTATTATGATTAAAATTATATATTGTGGAAAGATCTTTCAATATCACCTTAACTAATAATAAATCATTAATATTTACTCATTATTAATTTTGTAGTATTCTTCTTCTGGATTTATTAGGCAATTGTGTATTTTAGCTAGTTGAAAACAAGGACAAGTTCAGAAAATGAAGATGTATAAATGATATGTTAAAAGTGTATTCAATTATAAACTATTCAAGTTTGTAAAACACAAAGAGAGCATAGGTACGTACAATAAATCTCGTCTATAATAAATTCCATTATGTACAGTGAACCATCAAGATTGGTTGAATCTTGAGATCCTGAATTCTATGCACCTATAGATTAATATTAAGTGAAATAAGTTCTATATGTAATTGAAGTTGATATTGAGGAACTTTACTTCAAATAAAATAAACACTGGTTTATTGCTTAAATTAGATGGCTAGCACATGAATTCTCTAGAAATTCAACCTTGATTAAAGCTCCACAATACATAATAAATCCCATCCATTGCCTCCCAGTGAAGTCTGCTCATTCAACATTAATTAAAGCCATTAAATTTGAAGATTCAGTAGAATTTCCTGGAGAGAATATACTTTATTAGCTAGTCAGCCCTCTTGGCAATACTAACACATAATATGGACATGTAATACCCTCTTGGTACAGTATTAATTCCGAAGAAACCATGACACATTGTGCCAACATGGGCACAAGACGGTTAGGTGGGCAAGAGATGGTACACTGAAAAGTAGCTCAGAAATTACATTGGGATAATGTGGTTTTCCATTATCATGGAATGTTACCTTGGGAGAAGGTTGGTTCAATGTGACGAATCCATCCTACTGAATTGTCGTATTGGCACAACCTGATTACTATATTGCGTATCAATATAATATGGCTGAAACTTGATTGACATATCGGCAACATCTTGGGCCAAGATGGTTTCAACATAACAGCCCATGCTGTCAACATGTTGGCCAATTTTGCAAAAAATAAAACACACAGTACCAATACAATTTGTACACCTAGAACCGACATGGGCCCTATTAACTTGTGTTGCTTGGGTTACGCAAAAAATCGACATAGAATACCCTTTTTGTATTATTAACACAGTGGACGTATACTGCCCGATCAGTATTATTAACACTTAAACTGGACGTAAATTGGACGACATTGACGTATAATGTCCAATTGGTAATAGAGTCGGAAGGGGTATCACTACGCATACCCTTTTTATTGGTTATAACTTCGCACCTCTCATAGTTTTGAAACAACTTGTTTTAACCTAAATCTGATTGAACCATCATTTCGAGAATCTTTTTTTTTCTCCCATGAACATCATGACGCACCATTACCTTATGAATATTTCTAGAGCTAAGTCGCTATGTATGTGGAGCTTTTAAAACGATCTGGAAAAAGTTTGCGCTGGTGATTTATAATTAACGCTAACTCTCCAATAACTCTAGAACCGAGATATAAATACTCATATTGTTTTAACATGTTAACACAAACATTAACAGTTACATTATGTCAAATTTTAAGCAATTCAGTTTTAACGGTTTTTCCGCCACCACAGTGCGCATTGATACCCCAGATAATTTAGAGGTAGAAGTGTATCACTGCGCATCATTAATAACAATATTTGTATGTAAATAAATCTAAAAATGATTAGTTTTTATCTCTTAGTAAAGGCATAAATATTGAATAAGGTGTTATTTAATTGTAAAATTGATTAGCAATAAACTTAGGATCGTAGTAGCTATCCTACTTGATGTGGGGGGTATTAAGATAGGGAGAGGGGGTATTTATGGTTTTGGGGTGAGAGGTTATTGAATTAAATATTGATTAACAATAAACCTACGATCGAATCACATTACTTGATATAAAAAGTTAACTAATTACGTAAAATTTAAGTGTTAAAATTGTTGTAAATTCTTTAAATATGTGTTTAAATGGTGAGGGACAATCAGATTGGGGAGAGGGCATTAAGAGAGGGAAACACAGACATTTTGATGGGGACTGGAGGATTTAGATGGGGGAAGGAAGGGGAGGTAGGGAATAGATTGGGGAGTGGGAAAATTTAGATGAGGAAGAGGTGAATATTTAGATGGGAAGAGAGGGAGATTTCGATGAGAGGAAAGGGTAATTTCGATGGGAGGAGAGGGGGATTTAAATGGGAATAGGGGTGATTTAGATGGGTAAAGACGGAGGTATAGATAATGTGGAGGAGGGGTATTTAAATTGGGAGAGGGGGGATTTAGGTGGGGCAGATAAATGCTAAATTTATGCAATGCTCAGTAATACCCCTTCATGTGCAGTAATACCCCTTCACTCACTAAAAGTTGCGCACGAAAAATTGTCAATCAGTACTTCATTTATTTAGGTATTATTTCGAAACTGGTTGGGAACCATCTTCATTTATGACCATTACATCAGGAGAAAAAGAGTTTTTCTAGTAAATTTTGTTTTTGAGTTAATAGAGAGTTTGCTTGATTGTGTGCAGTGATACCCCGTCTGACCCTAATAATACTTATAGTGGTTGACCATAACCTTCATAGTTAAGGTGATGTTTTAGAAGATTAAATTGGTACCAATCTTCAAAAATACTTCCATTAGTTTCTATATAGGTATATATATCATGTAACGTACGTAAATGTTATTTTATAAGAGTAAATTTATAATAGATATACATTTGATTATCTTCAATTAAAAGAAATATGTGAAGATGTGTCTATTAGAAACGATTTATTATAGGTTTCAGTTGTAAATATCATAATATTGTGTATCATTTTTTACCGGTTCAACAGTTTACAGTATTATTCGTATAAACCTATTATAGCTGTAACAAAAAAATGATTTTGATGACACCATTGGAAACTATTGTATAATGGACCACCAAAGTGCAGTGAGTTAGGTTCCTTTTTAGAATATAGGCAATAATAAGTTATACTCTAAAAACTGAGAGAACTTGATGTTATTTGGTAACTATTCTTTCAAATTTCTCGCATGAAAATATGTTGTATTGATTACCTAATTTCTATATTTGTTCTTTAATTGACATTATTTTTAATTAAATTGCTCATAACTTTTCAATTTGAATACACATTCCAATTAACTTAGGTATAATATTAGGTATTGAAATATTGACATAAAATTTTCCAAGAGTAACTAAATAGTGAGATGTAAAGTGTCGTATCTTGTATATTTTCTTCCCGTACGAATAACATGAGATCATTTCGCCGATATTCTAAGAAGGAACACAACTCGCTTCACTTTGGTGGTTTATTCATTACTTTTTCATTTTTAACCTGCAGTTTTCTATTTACAGGTGCAAATTTATAACGGATCTAGCATTGTTTCTGAGACATAATTATAACAGTGTGAATGTTTAACATAAAGTGATCTAATGAATAATAGCATAACAAAACACAGAGCGGAAGTTATAGTTGGGCCTTAGAATATTAAAGAAGGAAGACATTGTGGGGTAGTAAAAGATTAAGAAAAAGTCATGGCTGGGCAAAAGAAGATTGGGAGTGACAGTTATGGTTCAGCATTGAAGATTAAGAAAGAAAGTTATGGTGGGAACATAGGAGATTATATGAGGTCTATCCCACCATATCACTCTTGTTGGTTTAATATAAATTTATCGTTTCTATCAGTTCAATTTTAATTGTTCAATCACTTATGGTATTTCATCTCGTTTAGTTCTTTTTTAGAAGAATGAGATTATAATAAGTAGCTAAACTGCTTCAAATAATTCCTATGAATATATTCGATCATTATATGAGATTTTCCCAAATTAATTAGTAACAAGAATTCTATTCTAACTCAATTTAATTTACGACTTAAGAAACACATATCAGAGGATTATCTTGATTTGATAAATGAGGTGGTGAAAATGAAAATCAATCAAATGTAATTTCAAGAGAAACACATATCAGAGGATTATCTTGATTTGATAAATGAGGTGGTGAAAATGAAAATCAATCAAATGTAATTTCTGAATATTATATATAACTATAAACTCATTTTTTTTTAAATTTGGAAATTATTTCAATTATTTTTGCTAATAGATAAATAATTTTGAATATTAATTATTGAATGTTTTCTAAATAAATGAATTATTCCAGAATAATTGAATAATTCCTGAAGAATTGAGTAACTCTCTAATATTAGAATGTAGCTTGAAATGAAATTAATTTTATCTAAAGAGAATAATTTAATTTATAATTGCAAAGCAATAGAAAAGGACGAAATATAATCACAAGTACCATCCGTTATAAAGAATTAAATAAATAGCGCAGTACTAGTATGGTTTCACATTAAATCTGCGAATCCACTGTGCATAGGCATCAGTTTCACTAACTACTTTTCCAAAATCAGCATAAAACTATTTATGTTGGGGGGTGTAAGGAAATGAAGCAATTCTGAAAACAATTTTGTTAATGCTAGACAAAAAAATACAAATTCATAGTTTACTTAAATAGTAAATTAATATTGAATTTATGTTTTACTATTGGCGAACTATAGAAATTAAAACATGCCGAAAGGTAGTTCAAGACCCACAGTAGAATGGTGGTTCAACAGTTGTGCAATACCGTGGTGGTTCAATATAGTGGTGGATAAAACAGTTGGAGGATAGATACAGGTAATTACGGTAATTGGATTTTTTTTATATCGAAGATATGAATAATTATTTAAGCCAGTTAGTTTTGAAGTACGCTTCACCACTCTAAGACGAATACCAGTTTCCTTAAAAATAGAAATGACCACTTTACATACCTTTAAAACACAAGGGCTAAATCAATTCACACAAAAAGAAACAAGCATCACGAGTCAGCAAAACCAGAGCAATCCCAAACGTACTTAGCTAGACAAAGATGATTAAGTGACCGAAAATTTAATCTATATTTTGAAGTCTAAATTCACTTTCGTATACCTGCGATCATGAAACTAGATCCAGTAAATTACTCTCTCGCCCAAGAACTATTTATTGTCAGGACACAACAAATATTTAATCAGTATATAATAAGCAAATGCAACAGTTTAACCCTTCCGAGTCGGCTTTCACGTATTATTTAAACTTAACCCTACCAACCTCGGGACTGGTCCAGGCGCACCAGCCCTCATGAACAAATTAAAATTATTATTGTTATAAACCGATTTGGAAGCTGTATTTTCATGACTTTTACTAATCAACCTAGTTACATAAGATTAGACAAAAAGAAGATGATAAATGTTAAGATTATATTATGAGCATTTATTCAAATATACAGGGTGTCCCAGAAAAAACGCAAAATAACTGCAAGTTAGTATATTTCACAAACTATTGAAGGTACGCGTTTCTTTCTGGTATCTATCTAATTATTGTACCTTTCTCCATCCACAGTTGAATTTTCATCAATTTTTATTCATTTTACTGATCAATTTCACTGATGGGTGGTGGAAATGGCATTTGTACAAATAGTTAGAAAACCTAAGAAATATTTGTTTCTTATCTTTGCTTGTTAATTTTGTTTCGAATAGATAATTATTTTTGGGTGTTTACCATGGATGTGTAAATATCAAATGAAGGTATTTATAAATAAGAAAAATCAGAAGTCAATTTGTAAGGATTTATAACAGTTTTAGTGAGGATTGGCGCGCACGGACCAGTCCCTAGGTTACTGAGCAAACTCCCAATGGCTAGGTTACTAGGGTTGAGGGGACCGACCATGGTTTTTGAAAACTTTTTATTGATGAAACTATGGTTCTGAAACTTCGTCCCCATATGGAAAATTGAATTCCCTATCGTTTTTGTTCATGGCATTTTTTCGATTAGACCCATAGAAAACGAGTTATTCATATTTCGAACGGATATCGAACCAATGTCCAAAAAGCCCAAAGCTTCATTTTTTGGTTGAAGCTACGGCATTTCGGTTTTTTGCATTCGATTCTCCAGGAGATTACCTAGAATCGTAGTAGCGTCTTGTACGAATTTCTAATTATTGTTTGAGATATTGAAAAATAAAACAAACAAAAAACATTTTTTTTAAATTTAATATTTCTAAAAATAATCTGAAATTCGAACAAAACTCTACAATGATTCTAAATAATGTCCTATAGCATCAAATGCAAAAACTTCAAGGCCGTAGCTCCAACCAAAAAAAGCCTTAGAGGTTTGACACTAAATCTCCACTAGCACTGACAAGCCATGCTCGCTATTATCCACTTGGAGGTGGGGGTATCATCAGGCGCTACCTGACTCACTGTTGTAAAGTTCAACATAGCAATAACCACGACACCATATCAAATTCAACCAGTTTGGTACTCATGGGATGGCCCGGGCACCCTCTTTCCAGTGGCATAGCGTCACACAGTCACAGGTACCTATTTTTTTTTTCTATGGTCGGTTCCCTTAATTGAAAAGTTAGTGAAATTACATATATATTTATAGAACATTAGCTATGAGACGCTGGTGTCCCAACAGATATTCCAGTCCCAATCTTTAGGGACACTTATGTCATTGCAGACTGTAAAAAAACGATTATATATAGCAATGTAAGTCTGTTGGGACACATGTGTCCCGAGTTCGATCTTTGGGATTGCCTCTTGGGACACCCATGTCCCAGAATGGGAAAAATCTATTATATTTCATTATTTGAGCGTAATTAAGCCTCTGAATTCTCTCTACTATTAGATCTCACATATATACTTATAAAAAATAAATACCTACGATTTATCGACCATGTATATCAGTCTAAATAGAAGAATGAGAATAACTTTATAAACATATCTGCAGGAAAAATGTGTCCCAGGAGACTTGAAAGGGTTAAGGTAAATTAAATGAAAACTTAATTATCTTCAAAAGGGAACTACTCTTTTCTATAGTAAAAAAATAATAAACAAATTAAAAATAAAAACACACAAATTAGGGAAGCCAGCTTACTAATGAGAATATCTTAGGTGGATTAATGAATTATAGAAATTCATTTACACACTGCAACTATCTTTAACTCTGTAAATTATACATTGTCACTGCATAATCACAGATTAAATCAAATTTAAAAAACACCCATACCCAAAATAAAATTAACAATAGTACTTCTCACTCAATTCCCAGGGCTCTCTTTCCAAACAATAGAATCCAATAAAGCGTGGCAGTTGTTTCAGCCACGTGATACCCTTCTAGTTAGAATGCGAAACTTCAACACCTCGACTGAACAAATTAAATGAAATATACTGAAACAATAGTAGAATCGATCAGCTAATTAAAAATAAATAAATGCAAACACTTTAATTAAACTATTATTGTATTCATATATTGTATAAACTAATAGAAATATAAACTAAATGTACTTGAAATATAAAGAGAATAATTTATCCATATTACTCTATATTAGAGAAAAAACAAAAGTAAATCGCTTTCATTGTACATTAATGAATAATTAATACGCTTCAAAAAGACAATTATTGATAAATTACTTTGAATATTTTTAATTGTGTTCATTATATAAATTCAATTATGTATTTCCAATAAAATACAACCAATCAAATATTTTCTTAATGAGAACTGAGGTGATTTTAATAATATTTTCAATTGGAAAATATTTTATAAATGAAAACAAAATATATTATGTAAGATGATTATATATATAAAAAATTTAAAGTGAAAGTTAAAGATTTGAAGTTACTTTCCTTATTTTTTTTATTTTATACTGCGTGTTATAGATTTATAAAACAAAGATATTGACAATGGAGCAGAGCCTCTTAGTGGAATTGAGCTAAGATGAGTTTTCATTATTTTTTTTGTTCTTCAAACTAAAAATAATAGCAACTCTATTTGTGATATTTGTTGTTCTTAAAGCAAAACAAATAAATTAACGGAAATAGAACTTAAAAGGTACTTTAATTATAGCATATTGTTACTTTGTTAGTGTAAACCTAAACATATTTCTAAGAATACATTGTATAAGATACTTATTTCACATATTTTATTGCCAATTTATGTAACTAAATATATATTACTACAAATATGAATGAAAATGAAAGAAAAATATATACATTTTTGTAAAAATATATACATCAATAATAACCTGTTGCCTTCCTACACTGATATTAAATTTGTGTATTAGTGAATATTTTGGAGTCAACTAAATATAAGGTTTGAATTCTGCAGATAAATTAATTTAGTAATTTTCAACACTTTCCTCTTTAAATGATCCTGTACACATATGATATTTTTACCATTATCATTACACTGTTTGCTTGAATTGTCTTTCATAAACAAAAACTCTGCTCATATTAAATTCATTCCATTGTCATTTCACTATCACCACAAAACTTTTTGTCAGCCATATTTAGTTATGAGAACTTACTGGAAAACTTAAGGCATGAATCAAACATAGTTTTAAATAGTTATGCAAGAATTAATTTCGAGTTTGAATGTAGTTTGGGCGATTTAAATTTTTGCTTTAGTTTTAGTATACACTATACAATTCTAAAAATTATGAATGAATCAAACTAATATATAATTTCGAAAACTTAAAATACTTTTTAAATACAATGTTAAAATTTTAAAGAATTTAATTTGGATTCATTATTAGTGTACTATCAAATCACGAAAAATGAAGAAGTAAATAACTTTTTTTTTAATTTCAACCCGTGATGTACAAACTGAACAGGCAATAAGTTGTCCGTTTGCACATATGTACACAAATCATATACGTATGAATATGTGCACCACAAGCATGTGCATTAAATAAGTACTGATAAACGGAACAACAAATCATTTTCAAACATTCAAAACACAGTTCGAAAAATTAAGATCAGGACATCGTTTAAACTTAATGAGTTTGACGTTTTTTATAGGCATATCCTTTTCAAATTACTTTATATCTTTCATGTCATTCCATTAAATTTACTGGCCTTTCTTGACTTTGATCCTACATAAATACCGAATTATTTTTGTATATAACCGTAGTAACCAAAGGACTGGTCCTGGCGCGACAGTCCTTTTGAAAAAATATTAATAATTTTATTTTTAAACTGATTTTGGAAGCTGTCTTCTCGATCATGACTTTTATTTTTCACAATAATTACATGCGATTGTACAAAAAAGAAGGTGATAAATGTCAAGATACTTACTTATAATGGTATCAAGCAATTTTTCCGAAAACGAATTTTACGAAACCAAATTCTCCGAAAACTAATTCGCCTAACTCTATCGCCGAACCGGATTCTCCGAATACGAATTTGCCGAAACCCAAATTGGTCGAAAACAGATTTGCCGAAGTGAAGATTCGCCGAAAGCCAAATTTGCCGAGAGACAAATTTACCGAAAGACTTATTCAAAACAGAATGTAAAATTACACAAATGTTACAGAGTAGAAACGAAACAACGAAATCATAACCCATAGTTTGACTAAATGATCCTTTAATCTTTGTAACACTAAATGATTCTTTGTCTTTTCTTATTTTAAAGACGTTCAAGCTTTATTCTGTCAGAATCAGTCGGTCAGTCAGCAATGGGAGCATGTTGCATTTGTTTCATTTGAGCGTTTGGTTGTTTTTAGATTGTACGTGTGTTTCTAGCATGTTTATTCATTTATGTGAATATTCCACGATTACTGCATATATTTTATTCAGTTGTTAATAGTATGCCATACAAAAGGTTTTTGTGTTTTACATTTTTAATATTTATTCCATCTATTGTATTTAAAATATAAAGATGTTAGCAATGAATAACATAACTATTAGATATGTTTAGCTTCAATGATAGTGTCACTTGCATGAATAAATTTGTTTCAGTTAAAAACATTGATTTCTATCAACACTTTTTTAGTAATTCCATATACATTTTTATATTTAAAATATACAGTTAGATATATGAATTTAGCAAAATGATGCCAAATTAGCGTAATACAAATTTATATAGCAATAGTAATGTCAAAGTCATATAAGAAATGTGTTTTTTTCTTGTGCATAAGATATAATAATGAGAACTACAAAGTCCAACAGAATGTTATTTTTTAATACATTAAATTTGATTTTCGACAAATTCGTCTTTCGGAAAATTTATCCTTCGGCAAATCCGTTTTCGGCCAATTAGGGATTCGGCAAAAACGTATTCAGAAACACCGTTTAGGTGAATTAGTATTCTGCAAATTTGGTTTCGGTCAATTCGTTTTTGGAAAATCAGCCTAGTCCCACTCATAATATGAGCATTTATTCAAATATACAGGGTGTCTCAAAAAAAAATTAAAAAAGTTTAAGTTAGTATATTTCAAAAACCATTAAGGATACAAGCATCTTACCGATATCGTTTTCATGGTTAAGCCCTTCTACATCTACAGTAATGTTTTCATCAGGTTTTATTCATTTTTGTTAATGTTATAAGGTTTTTGTTGATGGGTGGTGAGAAAGGCTTTTGCGCAAATAGTTAGAAAATCTAAGAAATAGTTGTTTCGTATCTTTGCTTGTTAATTTCATTTTAAATAGATAATTATTGTTTGGCGTGTACCTATGGATGTGCATATATCAAATGAAGGTTGGAAAGTATGAAAAGTATCGAAAAATCAATCCGTTAAGATTTATAACAGTTTTAGTGAGGACTGGCGCGCACGGACCAGTCCCTATGTTACTACAGTTAAAAGTTTAAAAATATATATATAAGTATCGGCGTAAATCAGCGTAAATCACGTAAATTGTATAATTAATGGTATTGTGGTGACGTATGGCAACGTAGAAATACAGTTTGGCTAGCCAATAAACCCTAATTTTCCAAAGTTTTCATGAAGTACATTCATATGTGCAAGCTGTGATTAGGTCACACTCCACCCAATTGCAGCTCTTCTCTCAGTTGCCAATTTCTTAAATACCTATGTCATTATTTCTCATTATATGTTCAATATTTTAACTTGAAATTTGGTACACATTAGTTTAGTATATACTAACAACTTTTAAAAATACAGTACCGTAAGTTTATAAATATGACATGTGTTTTTTAACACATACTCACACATCCTCGTTCATTCTGATAGTCAAACTCATTAGGGTTTAATATTATCGTTGACAGTAATTATTGATAGGAATTTTATCGTAAAATTCCTAATTTCAGACTTCATCTTCAGATTCTCTGTTGGAAATATCCAATGTAAGTGTATGTAGTATAAGCGTTTTTAATATATGAATAATTAATGATGGGTTAAGGAAGATGATGTTTTCATTATTATCCGGCCTTCTTATTTGAAAGCTGAATGACATTAGCTCAACTTCCTATGAGATAAACTTTATACGGCAGATAAACTCCATTGAAATTTCTTGGAAACTTTCACACTAAAGGAATTTTTTTCCAAACCGAAAAAGTTATCAGAGTGAGGAACTATACTTATCTGCTATTATCTCACTATGACTTATATAATTAAAAAAAATTGTTTATATAATTATTTATGGAAAAAGGATATTTGAAATCTGAACTTCAGGATGAATCTATAAAATGTTGTTATACGAATGGGAATTTTTATCATAATGGGAAAATAATATAATATAGAAATAATTTTTTATTTTGATTAGAAAGATTATTTCTTTATTCCTTTAGTCACATCTAGTTAATTAGTTTTTAATATGACAATATCTATAGTTTCACCGTATAATTTAGTTCGTCTATTTTAGTGACTGTTAATATTATTTTCTTATGTTCATAACAAAATATTCAGATTCTGTGATAGGATTGAGAAGATTTTATATTTATAATAATGGAGAGAAAGTTTTAATTGAACCACCAAAGATAACAAGAAAATCCAGCATAACTTTCTATGGTCCCAAAATAATTCTCTCAGATTAGATGAACTTTTGCAAAAAAATGACAATTGTGAAATCTGATATCTGTATTACCCGCATGGAACATCTGTAAGATACCTTTGAAATAACTAGGCATTTTTCCTGTAGTAAGAGAATCTCTTAGCCAAATAGACTCTGAGACAGCATTGTTAGGTAGATCAACAGAGCACAGGAAAAACTGGTCTGATATCCGGATGACAATCTCGTAAGGAATTACTATTCATGGAATAGGAAACATACTGCAGCCTTGTTAGGTATACAAATACATGGAAAAAGAGATCAAATAACTACCAACAAAATTTAATATAAATTATTCTGGCAAAGGTTTCATCCAAATCCAGTATATTTTAGTGAAAGACTATCTTCCAATATAATCATTATTCCCGAGAAAAAAGAGATAGAGTGAAAGATAAAAAATGAAAGTAAAAGACCTAAGTAAATTGATATATAAATAAACAAGTAATCAATCTACAAAAAGCAGATTATGTACATTTATTTATCACTTCAGGTTTCCAAGATCGAAATTTCCGGCCATCATCACTTCAACATTTTAACAAATAGCAAACTAGGAAATCAGAAGCAGAACACTTTTGCCAACAATACAATAATATTTTCATTACTTTAATTAATATGATTTTCAATTAATGACCAAGGTTATTACTAGAATCTGAAAGGGGAAAGTAATTTATTCTGATGAGATTCCCTTAATATCCAATGATTCAATCCTACAGTCCAGGGTACATATAACATGAAAGAAAGTTATGATGCTGTAGATGATAAATTCAAGTTAAGATCATTACGGTGATATTTCAAAAGTTTAAATGTCAACGGAAATTTATAATTCCGTTTTGGGTCAAAAGCATTCATGTGCTGGATGATCAATAAACACGTATTATTAAATACCATCTGTCAGCTAAATCGAAATAATCCATTTACTTGCAGTTGTTGAAATCATTATATTCAATGCCTAGCATTTAGGATTTTAAATAATCTTTACATTACATAATGCACAACATATTATTCTCATAATTACGAATTATAATATTGAGATATCCATTCAAATCATGTGATAAAAATGCCAAGCTAGGTTCAAATCATCTTGATAATCATATTTGTATGTCAATATTATGGTTTATTATCCGCATGTCGTGACTTCACACAATGATGCCTAGGTAAAATGTGTGATGAGACATTTTGGGGTTAAGAAGAGTGATCAGATGACATGAAAACTGCTCCTTTCATTATCATAGAATTGAAGTCAGTTTGCTTGTCGTTAAAAGTCTGTCAATCCGAGTGATTATTTTATTAGGAATCTAATTATATGGTTTATTTATTATGACATATAGCCATTTCGATTTAGAATTACTCAGGATATAAAAATTCGATAATTATATTATTCAATGAAAGCATAGTTCAAATTGGTTTGTTGCTACGAAGATTACTTTAAGTATAGTAAATTAATTAAGTAATGATTCTACAATTTGATTGCTATTAATAATGAAACATAGAGTTAAGAGTGTGTTCTACTATATGTATTAACTGATGGAATAATTTTAGCAATCGATCGGCGACTGTAATTGATGTTGAAAAGATTATATATCTGGGACGATAAGTGAAGCGACAAATAAAGAATTGTAAGCCTATTGCCAGACTATAATTTCAATCGAAAATTTCCGATGATACTATCTGAAGTATCTTTATTTCAATATAAAATATAATGACAATTTTTGAAGTTTATCAATTTCCAAACGGTCGAGGATCTCAAACGTATTTTTTATTAGTTTTGAGAATTTTGAAACGTTTAAAAAGAATAATCAATAAAGTACAAGTGTAACAAAATAAAACCGCAATGAAGATTAATCTTTACATGCTAGGCTATCCATTTATAATGTATAGTATAAGCTTCATAATAATTGCTTTGTCATTCAAACATGTCTAAATTTTCATATCATCGTAACCAATGCCATGCGAACCTATTTTTTCCAATCTTTAAATGTCGCTTAATTACTAAAACCAATTCCAAATGACGCTATTCTCGAAATTGAAGTACACATTTTTGCCCCTAATTTTTCTTCATTACGGAACTGTCGCTCTTTTACTTGAAATCTATTGGGAATCTTGTTTTTATATGGGTTGTAATAGCATTTGCATTTTATCGCCACAATTGGTTGATCTCTCAATTTTCGAATATATTGGATGCAGCCCTATTTTTCCAAATTGTAGATCAATCGTAAATAAAATGGAAATGACAGTAATTACTGAACTACTTAAATGATAAACATGAATGTATACTGGTAAGGTAGCTTTCAATAAATTGTTTCATAATACATAGATATAGGACTTATTAAAATAAATCAATATTTTAGAAGCATCATATTATATACAGGTGTAATTTTTTTTTTTTTTTTTTTTGGGGGGGGTGGAAGAATAAAAAAGTTCAAGTAAAAAATACATTTATCAATTGTTTTCTAAGTATGACAAAAAGGTTTCAAAGGCAAACACACCTAGAAAATTACATTAGTATGAAATAATATTTATCCGATGAAATTCATTGAAAAATGAATAATATACCAAATTTAAAAAAAAGGCACAGGATAGCGGACATTTTTCTGACCGATAATACTAGTCGTAACGTTAGCGTCTCTTTTTCCCCTAATTTAGTAGCTAAATAATAGCTTTACAATGAATATAGCTCCCTCCCACTGCTACAATGGGTAATATATGTATTCCCAATAATAAACTAATAAGTGGAGGCTGCAGATGTAGGTAATTTAATGGAGAAAAAGAGCAGGCTTATCGACATATTGAGTTATATAATTACAGGATACATGACTGACAACTCTGCATTAAAATCCATTGCCATATAATTAACACAGGAGGAAATTTATCTCGCAGCAACATTGGCATTATGATAACAATATTGGCACTATATTAACAATATTGTGAATATGGTAACAAAATTGGCAATATGGTAATAAGATTGGTGATGTGGTAATAATATTGTCTATAAGGATACTATATTGGCAATATGGTAAAGCTGTTACATTATGTATTAGGACAATGTTTTCCCAAAAAAGTCATTGTTAAAATGGAATCAATATCTCATGATGTTCTTCTTTTTTCTTTATTATATTTTTTTTGAAGTTTAGTAAGTCTTGAGGAATCCGTACAAATTTCTTATGACATAAATATTGCATTCTAATATCAATGCAGTGAATAGGTAAATACTGCAATATCTAACAAGAAAATTCAGATAATTTTATGTGGAAATTTGGCAAGATATACATGTATATATAATATTAGTATGGTATAAAACTTCATAATACATTCTTATAATAATAATAAATAATTGCTCCCGATTCTATTGATATACAATACGTTCTCGTCTTCTCACCCCATGTCTATTCTATTCAGTTCATTTTATTCATTTAATTGAATTGGTCTGTCTATGAATGATATTTCCCCTTTCTCGAGGTTCAAAATGTTGTGTGAGAGACAGTAACTAATTGAATACATTCTATAAATGGAGATGGTTAACATCATATCTTTGGCTTTATTAATTCTTTGTAAATATCTGCAACCTTGTTATCTAAAGCTATTCGGATGTCTGGCGCTAAATATTAAAATTAAATATTTAATAAAATAATTTTTTTCTTTGATATTCTAGAATATTCATTAATTTTATTTGATATATTAATGTGAATAAATAGGACGAGGTATTCGTCTTCCTTGTCTTTTAGCATCTAAAGCAAACTGGTCATCCTCTGGAGGTTCATTGCGGATTATTTCTTGTACTACGGGAAGGAAGAAACATTTGAATACAATGGCCTTTGAGTTATGAGGTCACTATTTGAATCGTAATGATTCATAAATTAGGTGTCGTGCTTTGATTTAGTGGGGGTAGCATTAGAATTTATAAACAATGTAGATAGTGGGAGTTCCTTTCAAGAACCCATCCCACGTTGCAATGATTCAGGAGGTAACATTGCTCCAATAATGATACACTATTGTCAATTTTTGGACATTGCTGTCTTGAAATACAATGTTACCTGGGTGGAATGGTTTTTTTTGAAAAAAATAAACATATTAATCATGAAAAATTAAAAATTATATATTCCATCCCGTGATATATCCGAATTCAATATGCAAATTCACGATTTCCGGGAATTCTTTTGACACTAAAATAATAAGTTTTTAACGTAATAAATTATTTTTCCAATGTACAAAGTAATATTTCCAAATATAAGAAATTACATTTCCCAATGTAATGAGTAAGAAGTAATTGAATAACATAAGTCTTAATATACATACTCCTTTTTCATATTCTTGGTTTGTACTAAATTATTTGTAAAATTGCGTATTGCAAATGCAAAACTGAATATTTAGTATATGTATTAGAAAATAGGGTAAGATCTGAGTAATCGGATTACTTTACATTTTTTTTAATATAGAATGAAAGTATATAATTGTTATCATTTAATTCTTACCTTAATTATTACATATTGAACAGTTCCGAACACTGTATTTAAGTGTATGAAATATATTTTTTATAAGCTTTACAAGAGAACTTAAGTCTTAAGTCTCCGACTAAGGAGTTAGTTAATTATCTTAAGCGACTTGAAAATTAAAAATGTGTGCAGTAAATGATACAACTTCACAAGTTTGGAAATTTTATAAAAAAATTTAATTACAGATTGGGACCAAAGTATCGGATATAAATAAATAATGTGAAAAGGCTATCCTCCAAATCAATATATTATATTGCTATTTATTACTACCAATTTATTTGAATTTGCCTGGTACTCCATACGAAATAAATAAAAAGAAAACAAGAATACATAAGATTACATGATAATATAATAATACAAAGGACATAGCAGTACAAACCAAAAACATAATTATACAAAGAATGCAAATTATAATACCAAAAAATTTAAAAATACAGAAAAATTAAAATGAAATATATTAGACTAAGAATACCAAACTATTGAATTGAGACAAAAAAGAAAAAAAATGAGTACAAAAAAAAAAAATGAATGAAAAATGAAAGTATAAATAATTAAATATATTATAATATTAAGAATACAAAGAGATCCAATTATATAGAATGCAAACGAATATAACGAATATAAAGAATACAAAATAATAAAATGAATGCAATAAAATGGATACAAATGGATGCAGAGATTACAGCCATCCCCCGCTTTAGTTACCAAATCACGACTCAGTTTAGTTACCAAACGGTTACTAAAGCGAAGAAAATTAACAAGAAATTTATAATTGTTACTCCTCGATTATATGTCTCATTTTGTATGAGTTATAGAAAGAAAATTTGTTTTAAAGTTATTAGAGTACTGCGTATAAAAGCATATTAATAATAATATACAGTCTTTCCTTGTTCGTGACTGTGATGAAAAAGTTTAAAGTCATGCATTTATTAAATGTTTTAATATCCATCCATAGCTTAACTCTCACTCAGTATAGTAAATAATAGATACTTAGATTTCTATAACTATTGTGCTACATTTAACAAACAGCAATTTTATGCTCTACGAAGTATTTTTGGTAGGAGGGTACTAAGTTACAAATTATTGGTTTGTTCTACGATTTCGGACACGTCAGTAAAGAAAATATTATGATTATTATTTAACTTCTAATCTAATTGGTATCATGGATACCAATTGAAATAAAAGTTTAAAAATGATTATTATATAAAGATTTTTACGTGTTCAAAAATATGGAACCGTGCGATAACACGGAACTTACCCTAAAATGGGACATGTTGAATTTCTGAACCAATTGCTCCTAATGACCTCATCTGGATTATAATTTTTATATTTTTTAGTTACCGTGAAATAATCACAAGAAATTGTCTCCGTTTTCTATGTCTACGAACAGTTCTTATTTCGAAACATGACTCGAAATAAGTACCACTTTTGTTAAAGTGAGTTGTACTTAAAGCGAGACCTGCCTGTAAAAAATATTACAAAAAAATAAACAGATTACAATGATACAGAAAATACAAAAGGATAAAGAAATTAAAAAAGAAAATAAAGATCGTGTAGGGAAGATAGTCATAAAAAATCGATCCAATTACTTCCTCGTGAAAAGAACATGAGAATAATATTAGAATAATTTTTGACTGTACACCTTTGGGAACTTTGAATGTCATTGAATTTATAATTGTTTGTTAAGTTTGGTAGAACTCCACGAACTTTGTTTTGTTTTGTTCTGTTCATAAGTGATAGTTAACAATGGTAGTATGTAGTAAGTACTTTTTTCTTAAATGTATTACATTATTTCAGCTATTTTCTGTGTAAATATTCAATAACACCTTCATTGTGAATCGAACAAATGACAACCAGAAAAGTAACCTGGTATTTTTCAATTATTAATAATTATTTGATTCATATACGATGTTTCATCATAATAATAGATTAATTATAAAAAGTAAGAACTGTTGTTTTGTAGTAAATAAAAACTCCATCGAAATTGGAAACTATTTCTGAAAAACAACATTGAAAAATACCCTCTGCATCTGCCACTCCCAATGTGGCCATGGAATTATATTGTATCTTCTGCCAAAGTGATTTCCTGCAGAAATTCAGAAGTTTGAGATATTTGAAATCTTGCGTTTCGTCTGACATTCAATAAGGATTATTTGAAACTGAGCAAATTAATTCACTTTGTGATTTTAATTCCATAAAGTCGAATATTAGTATTGAAGTAAATATTTGGTAGAGAGTGATTCTTTTTCCTAATATGTGAGAGAATTCTAACTATCGTCCATTTCTCTCCATTCAGCTATTGCCTCCAATTGCTCAGAGGTGATGATGTCATAATATCTATCGAATTCGATATGAAAATTAATATAGAAGAAATAATATCGTCATGCATAATTGCATATATGTTTTACCATTCCTAACTGATTTGCATGTTTGACTATACTCTATGGTAACTCTATTGATTGAAAATTCATGTGGAATAGTTTCAAATATGTATATGTACTTTAAGAATCTTAACACTGACAGTACTAGGAAAGTAAGCTTTATCCTCATGAATGAACCGATCTGATTTTAATCAAAAAATTGACCGAAGTTGTTATTTGACTACTTCATTTTTTCTAATCCAAAAATATACTTTCAATGAGATTTACAATACATATATGTGGAAAGTTTTTATTACATAATTGTTTCTCCTGCTTATACTTCTAAGCCGTGAGATCAAGATTTCTATTGTTTGTTTAATTAACAATTTTTTTTAACTCAGATTGGAGCAGAAAATAAGGAATATACTGTTCATATTAAATATTCACTATACAGCGCTTGAAGAATAAAGTTACTTTTTACTAGATGCGAATTGAATAGTGTATAAATATTTCAAAATGGGTGTTTAAAAAATCAATATCCACTGTACATGTGATCCAAAGAGACATGAAGAGTGAAGACTCGAACGCCTCGTAAAAGATGTGACAATGAAAGTAACCTCCATGCACTAGGTCGACTACCCGGTTACTAGTGGTAACCATTTCAAGCCAGAGCTCTGATGAAAAAATAAGCAACCACTTCTTACTCATGGAAGAATAGGACTGCTTACTCATCGATAGGGCAGAAGAAAGAATGGGAAGAAATTGATGAAATATAGAGGAGAATGATGAGAAAACAGCACAAATAAGACAAAAAGTTACAATACAACAAAAATAAGGCCTTACGGATGTGGCCATAAGTCAATTCCCAAAAAAATACATTGATATATTAAAATACATTCCCTGTAGAGAGAATACTGTTTTATCTACAACGAATTTGATTAATCACATTTCAAAAAGGTTTTTCATTATGACCAATAAAATTTTCAACGTGTATAAAATTCACATCTGATAATTCAAACATAACACTATATTTTATGCATTTAAAAGTTGCAATTAGAACTTCATAGATAACTGTACAATTCAATAATATATCTATTACAATAAATTTGTCGCAGTTTGTGTCATGGCAGTAGTCCGCATGGCAGTTGTCCTAGTGCCCAACTTTATGCACGTTCATAACCAGTTCCATTATAACTGTCGTGAAAAGTAGCCTTTTTCCATCTTGAAAAGCCTATTTCTTTTGTTCCAGATAACCTAGATTAAATCTTTATATTGCAAAATTATCAGTAATATATTAGGTACTTAATACAATAAAGTTGTTTCAATTTATTGCATATAGATTTTAAAAAAAATGATTATATTATAGGTAAATTCATTGTTCTTCATTTTTCAAAATATTAAAAAAACTGAATGCAAAACATAAGAAGAAGTCGAAAGTTATTCATGTGAAAATGTCTCAGAAATCCACTTTCTAAATCCGTTTGTTTCTGTCTCTTTTAGTTTTGATGAATTTCAATGTTTTTGAAGTCGGGGAGGGGGGAGGGAAGAAATTTAACTTCTCTCTTCGATTCAAATTCCTATCTCTATTCAAAGCAATCAGGATGAAGTTGCTTGATAAATTTTTATTCCAATTTTCGCATAAAGTATACGGTGCTCAGCTTATCCATGAAATAAAGATAAAGATAGTATGAATGATATCTGGAGGAAAGTTGCAAGCAATATAGGATAAGATAGTTTACTTTTTCCACATAATTGAAAATTCTATGGGGAACTTTCGTACATGATTCCAAACTTTCAGGTCGTTCCCAGGTCGTTTTGATGCTTTGGAAAACATTGCCATAATTTTTTACAATATGTCCGTTTCTGTTATAATATTAGGACCAGACAAACATTGTTACCAATGTCATATTCATAGTAGATATTATGCAGTATTTCTTGATGTATCTACATATTCATTTTCAGTTCAAAGTAACAGCACTAATCCAGTTTCCAGTTCTCAGTGACACTCTTTCCGATCTAATAACCAAAGTGAAAATTTTGCATATTACCATTTTCAGAATTTCGCATAAGTGTGGGAATGCAATCGAATGCATATGAATTGCTGCTGAAGGTAGCGCTACGGTGAGTGATATCGCATATCGATATTTTGTGAAATGTTGATATAAAAATGATGTATGTTATTGTTCCCAAAATGAAATTAATCTTCAATTATATATATCTGGAGATTTGATAAATTATCATTATTTCTTCCCATCGATGCATATATTGAAATAATTTACAGTATTTTATTTCAAAATACATAGAAAATGAATGTATATTACAGAATACAGATATAGTACATAAATAATATCCATACATTAATTTTATTCCTTAGCTTCATAAATAGCGGTAATTATACTATATAGGAAAATATTTTTATAGGAATTTTTTCTTCCCATAACCATCTTCTGTAAACAGCTACTTAATTAGAAAGAAAACATAACTTATTTCCGTATCAGCGCATACACTGTCGTACAGCTTTTATATTTACTTAAGTAGTCGATTTATATGTGTACGTACTATACTAATGTTGGATTTAAATTTTTACTAAAAGGAATTTTAATATTATCGAAATGGTTTCCAAAGAATGTTTCCTAAAATCAGTAATATTTTAATTGCAATAATTGAACAACAATAAATATATAATTTATTCGAAAAAAAAATGTTCAAGTTTAAGATTTTAATTACTGTCACGATAATATAAATATTAGATACTATGCGTTTAGATAGGATACTATCGTATACTTGCTACGCATGGTAAATTAAATTAATATCAGATTACTAATGAACAGAAAAACAATAACGGTTGATTCAGATTACTAATAAACCGAAAAAGAATACCTCAGTAAATGTGTTCACTCTATTTATTTTTTTACTACTCAATTGAATGTTCACTGTTCATATATAACACTCATAAATTAAATTTATAAATAATAATATGCATCTCCTTTTGTATTATACGCGAAATTACACATGGTAACCACAATTTCAAGTCTCGCATCGTAAGTCTAGGTAACTTTTGTCACCTTGTTAGTATTCATTTCAGCAAACTCTACCTACTTTTCTTAAAGTGAATTGGATAAAGGATATCTGTTGTAAGAAGTAACCATATTTCTAGTTAAATTTTGTAGATAAGGATTTTCTTTCGAAAATGAATTACAAAACAGTTAAAATTAAGAAAAATATATAAATTTTCGATCATATTTAGAAAATAATATACGAAAGTAAAAATGTTAAATTAAATATAGTCTTTTTATATATGATGAAAAAAATAATTATTAACTTCTCAATATTGCAGATTTTTTTTTTTCATCATATATTTTCATTCAGTAACATGTAATATCTGGCAATTTGATCTTCACCCTAACGTTAAAACATTTTCGAAGATATCAAAAACAAAATTACCCAACGTAGGCAGTTGAGGAAGATCCGAATTACATTTTCGATCATGTGAGGAAAAATAAAATAGAACTATTGTTATTCAACCTCTGTACCGATTGCTATCTATGATATTTTAACCTACAACTTTTCTGATCATGAAATTGATTGATGAACGGTAATTTGTATACCTTTGTTTAACTATGTATATAACGCAAATACTTAACAGACGGATTAAATGTTTGTTAAACCATTATAATTTAAAGAAGTATAAGTTCATAATGTAAGGAATTGATATAAATTGTAGTCTGCAACACATTTCAAATAAAAAAATCGATACTGGTTTATGAAAAGTGAAAATTATAGTAACGAATCGCTCTAGTGACGAAATGTCCTAATAACGAACGTCCGTTAACGAAACGCCCGGCCACCAATTTGTGTATGTTATAGTATTAGCAAATATTACAGTTTGAAAGTATATTACTTTAATAAAGTTTGTATAATAGTTTTATAATATTTGTTTTTGTATTTATTGACGTTGTTTATTTGGAGACTATTTTTACAAGAAAATGCTTCAATGAAATCGGTAGAAAATATAACATGAATTCTCAGCTTATGCATTAATTTGTCTGTAGAACAAATTATTAGAAAGCTTGTGGGGGAAAAGTATTTTCTTGAGATAATATTATAAGTCTGTTATCGAATTATTTTCGTAGTAAAATATTATTATTTCTTATGCTAATCAACTAGATATCGTAAGGTCGACAGTTTCATTATATATAAATTAATTAATTTAAAATTAATTTTATTTTTAATATTGAACTATTTAAATTTGCTACGATATTACTCCTTACATTTGGAGAAAAATATTCGATTTCAAATCATATCTAATATACAGCAGCTCATCCATTTATTTATAAAATTTTTTTATTATAATTATGAAATAGGCCCTATTTGATTCTTCGGTGTGAAAGCATGAAAAGTAAACGGTGTGATAATTTACCACACAGATAAGTGGTAATTCTCAATCTTTATATTCATATGATTACTTGAATAGTGATTACACCAGAAAAATTAAAGAGGGTACAATAAGTTTATTATACATATAAACCTATTCTTTAGGGACTAGTCGAGATTTAGGGAAATGGAATTGAATAATTGAAGAATCAAAGTAAAATCAATTTAAATGATATAACAAATAATGCTCCTGATCTTCATAGATTGTATTCACTACTAAAAATGTCAATATTGAGAAATTGTCAATTAATCCTTTCATAATAAAGTAGGTAATTTTAGTAGAAAAAATGAAAAAAATGTGTCTGTTTTGCTCATTTTCTCACATCACTAAATGTTTTTTTGCAATCTTCTTACCTTTATTTTGTAGCCAAGTTTCAAAGTGTTGAGATTTTACTCTCCAAAATAATATTTTCCAAAATCCTCTCCAAGAACAGCTTATGTACAGAAACAAGCAGAAAATAGATTCATCGGAAGAATATTCAATGATTACTTTCTTGTATTCTTCCTCGATTAAACTTTTCTTTCAGAATATTTAACTTGACGATCGTCGACTTGTGACGATCAAATTTGGGGCGAAAATGCAATAGAAAATAGTCCATAAATACTTTTCTATTAATATTGGAAGAATTTTCATTCTAATTAATAATTAAGCACTATTTATTCAAATCAACATGAAAATCGTATAATTTTATTAATCATCAAATGGGAGATTATTGAAAGTACAATTAATAATTCCAGAAGAATAACTAAAAATTGTCTCGAAAACATGCATATTAAAAAATCTGAAAAAGCTTGATCAATGTCTTATGATAATTTTATTATTTTTATTTTTGAATTAATTTGTAATTTCATTAAGAAAAATTGAAAAAAAAATCTTTTAATTGGGTCATTCACTTACACTGACAGTTTTTCTTCGATATATGAGGTCTGTATTTATAAATACTATAATTATATCCCGATACCTTTAAAAACTGAACATTTGCATGAAATTCAAAAATAGAAACTAATATCCGTAAAGTTTTTAAAGTTTATTTGTTTTCTTAAGGTTTATTTCAAGACAGGTGCATTTTGAAATAAAATAGCGAATATTATAGATTAATTTAAAATGTCCTATATTTACCTCGTAATTAGTTTATACATTTATCCATTTTCCCTCGAGATATCAAGTTTTGTATTCTGATATAATGCTGTACAAAAGTTTTCAGGAAACTTTATGTGTTTTTAAAAGGCCGAATAATTAAAAATTTTGTTATGAAATTTACAAGAGCACTTTGTTCACAATTGAACTCTGTTCACAAATATGTTTTACCGTTTCATGAATATATAATATTGTATGTTTGCTTCTATTGATATTTGATTGAATTATTATGTAGAATCGAATTATTTTTTGAGATAAAATTAAATTACAGTATCAATTCATTATATAAAATTCAATTATTATACAGCATCATAATACTTAAAATAATCTACCGAAGGCAATACAAATGGTTTTAACTGAAAGTTTTTTTAGTCCAAAGATACGACAGATTGTAAATTTGTGGAAATTATATCGGATCGTAAAGAAAAAGTGTTTTGCGAGATGAGGTCTCAGGGGGATGAACCAATGCGATAACTTGCCTGAAGAGACTTGAAAGGGTCTGACAAAGTGGTTTGTCGGATGAAGAAAAAGAACTGAAACAATGCGATAACTTGCCTCAAGATATTTGAAAGGGTCTAATAACAAAGTGGGGAAAACATCGTTCAGAAAAAAGAGACAATCCCAGGATTTTTTTACTTTGAAAAACACTATAAAATTTTTTTTATATATATATTGAAAAATTGGAACAAGGTTTTCAGAAAAGAGGTCAGCTCAAACATACGGATTTATACGCATGATTTTACGTGGATTATGAATGTAAAATAAAAATAAAATTATAATAGGTAGACAAAAAGTGGGCCTACCGAACCATACGTTTCCCATTTATGTTCTAAAATAGTATTCTAGCACCAGCTGGCTAATGAATAATTTTTGAAGAAGGGGAGTTGGATAAAAAGTATTATTCATTGCTTCATATTTTTATATGGAATTTAATTTGACCTCAGAGTCATCTTTAAATGTCAAATATTTTATTGGAAGATCACCTCTCATTTTGGTTTTTAGGATTTCTTTTTCTAACAATGTTGAATGTTGGTCATAAAATTCCTCGGCAGTCTGAAGAGAATCACTCTCTTGAAGTCGTATTTAATTTAAAAGATTCATACTCATGTGGAAACCCATACGTGAAGAATATTTAAAGAAAACTTTCAAGGTTAATTTATGGTTTCAAACTTTCGAATAAAAAGGTTTCCATTTATCAGAAGGACATGCGATCTATTCTGAAAAAATGTATTTGTTCATCTTGTTTGTTTGAATATAGATGGAAATACGCACGAAGGTTTTTCGAATTGTTTCGAAAAATGTACATTCTATCTAAAACTATCTAGATAATTTTATTCAACTTGTATTATATATGATGGTCTTATTTTACTCTATGTAATATACTATACACAGAACCCTTTGATATATTTATTATAATATAATTCATTGAAAATATCTCAAAAGGACATTTAAATAATGCTTTTAATCAAATCATTCAATATAATTTTGTAAGATCTTTGATGACTAAGATGAAAGATAGAAAACAACATAAACTGTTACAAGATTTTTTACTTCTTCCGATATTTTGACTTAGCTTAACCTACAATAAAGCAGTTATGTCTGCAGTCAAGCACGTCCCTTCATGCACTAAAAAGTCATGTGATTATATACTTACCAATAGTTCTCTGAATCTTATTCTTTTAGAGGATTTTCGGCCAACGCTCCGAGTATTTGTGAGTAAACAATTTTTCGTGTAATATATTCTTCACTCACAACGGAAGGATCATGGGTAGTAATATCAGAAAAGGCATACCCTTTTCATGGGGTATCACACCGCACCTCATATAATTTTAAGACCACTTGTTTTACCCTATATTTGATTGAACCATCATTTCAAGCATCTTATTTTCTCCCATAAAGATCATATGAGGCACCATTATCCAATTAGTATTTCTAGAGCTAAGTCTCAATCGATTTACCTCATTCTTTCAAAGGTAACATGCTAACACAAACATTGACAGTTACATAATGTAAAATTTTCAACTTCTCAGTTAAAACGATTTTCCCGCTACAGCCGTATGCAGTGATATTCCAGATAATTTGGAGGTAGAGGGGTATCATTGCTCAGCATTAATGACCATTTTTGTATGTGATTGAATATAAAATTATTCATAAATTTTTAGCTCTTAATAATGGCATAAATAATGAATTAGGTGTTACTTAATTATAATATTGATTAAAGATAAACTAACGATCGTAGTAGCTGCGCTAATTATTGATCTGGGGGTATTATGATAGGAAGAGGGGATATTTAGGTGAAGGGTGAGAGATTATTGAATCAAATATTTATAAACAATAACCCTACGATTTTATTATATTACTTGGTAGCAGATTTAAAAAAATATAGTTTTAAAAGAAAGTGACAATTATATAGGGGAGAGGGCATTTAGAGAGGGCAACCAAACATTTAGATTGGGGAAAGATAGGAAGAGGGAGATTTGAGATTTCAATGAAATGAGAGAGTGATTCAGATAGGAGGAGATGGGGATTTAGATTTGAAGAGATGGGGTTTAAGATGGGAGAGATGGATTTTTTTATATTACATTGAGAAAAGAAAGGTGCTTTTGAAATCACAAGTAAAATATCATATTTCAATAATTCAGTACATGCATTTTAATTAAATTACTCATAATCATAATCAATTGAAATACATAAAATCTTTTTAAGTTGTTCACAGTAATAAAACCATTCCCATGTTTCTCAGGAATAAGTTAAATACATTCTTTCCATTCCAGAATGATTCACAAACCATTCACAGAGTAATGAGAATAATATCGTCACATTGTAACTCTCTAAGACTCGTAAAAGTGATAATAAAACAGGGTAAGGTACAGTAAGTGGCTATAAATAAGAATCTGCAGAAGCTATAATCCTTCAAAAATTGTCATGCAACAATGTTTTATTGAGTGCTAACTTTGTTGAAAATTATGATGAAGACATATGAGATTTATAGGGTTCCCCACATAAATAATCCTAATGAGTTTGATGTGTGTTTTCTCATTCCACTTTTTTTAAATTACTTTATTTATTATATGTCATTCTTATAAATTCACTGATCTTTCTGAATTTTGTTCCTTCATAAATACCTAAATATATAAAAGTTTAAAAAAAATATTTACGTTTTAGCGTAAAACAGCGTAAACCACATAAATTAAGAAATTATTTGTAATCTGATGACGTGTGGCAAAGAAGAAATATAGTTTGGTATGGTTGGGTCACATTCCACCCGATCACATCTCTGCTCTCTCAGTTACCAAAGTCTTATATACCTATGTATTTATTGATATTTTCTTATAAATTCAATATTTGTAATTGAAATTTGGTACACATTAGTTGTGTAAATATACTAACAACTGGTAAAAAATTCAGTACCATAGGTTAATAAATAAGACATGTGTTTTTTAAACACGTAGTCAAATAGTCAAATAGTTTAAACAATAGATAGTCAAATTCAATGGGGTTATTCTTCCGCTCCCAACAATTACTTTCTATTCGCGTATATTAACATTCGTGTCAGAAGCCATTAATATCAACAAAATGATTATACTTTCAAAATCTGATTACTATAGGTGAGTTCCAAGATATAAGACCGTTCCACGTTATCGATCATAAATTATAATATAAGCTATATACAAATTTTTATTCAACTCGTTATATTTTAGAGTGAACATTGTAAGTTTGAGTTAGAATAAACACAACTATGATAATAGAATATGTAGAATAAAACTTAGAAAAACGAAGGCAATAAAATTGATTTCTACGGACAACATTTAGAATGAGCATTAACCCTATTGAATTTGATGTGTGTTTTCTAAGCACAACCTTTTTAATGTACTCTATATCTTTCATGTCATTCCTTTAAATTTACTGGCCTTTCTATATTCTGCTCCAACATAAATACCAAATATATTTTTGTATTTAAAAGTTAAATAATATTTATGTTTCGCTGTAAATCAGCGTAAATCACGTAAATTAGGAAATTAATTGTAATGTGGTGACGTGTGCCAATGTACAATTGCATCTAGGTCTACCTGCTGAACATACTTAAGTCCACGTTTACATGAAGAACAGACACAGGCGCGAGATGTGATGGGTCACATACCACCTAATTACAGCTCTGTTCTCTCAGTTGCTAATGTCTTATATCTCTATGTATTTATTTCTCCTAATATGTTCAATATTTTTGATTTCAATTTGGAACACAGTAGTTTAGTATATAAACTGAAAACACGTTAAAAATATAAGAACATAAGTTTATAAATAAGACATGTGTTTTTTAAACACTTTGTCAAACTTTCCGATACATTCTGAGTGTCAAACTCATTATGGTTAAGAATCATTTACTAGAAAAACTTTCGATACTATTTGTGTCCTAAAGTAATTATAATAATTGTGTTGGAAATGACTAATATCATTTTCATCATAAATAGCTGCATGTTGGCAAAATAGATATTGTCATATTTTTATATTATAGGGGAGGATGGATTATGGTGAGCAATCGAAGATTAAGATTGGGCTCCACTCCTACGGCTTCGTCCTAAATGCTGTATATAACTGAAAAACTCACTATTATTCAATCATGTTGTAATATTTTTTTAACAGTAATTCTTCCAGATTATTATTTTATGACAATTATATTTCTCCGATTTCAAAAACATCTGATGAATTTATTGGGCACCAGATGGATCAAATAATTAACATAAGTTGTAATCATTATATTTATTCAATTAGTGTAGAAAATGAAGTAAGAATGGAATATTTTGAACACATTTCTTTGATCCGAGGAGATTTGATCTGAGGAAATTTGATCTGAGGAGAATTTAAATGTGATTTTAAACATAAATATAGTTATTTTTCTCTAATGCTGTACATTTTTCAATAGAAAACATTTAAAACACTTTATGTGCAGAAAAAAGTTGATTACGCTTAGGACATGTCTTCATTATTCGATAAACACGAAATAGTTATTGAAATATCTATATATCCATATATTGAAAATATATCTTTCTTTTCTTTTCATCTCAAATATCGGACGACTCACTTTAACTTCGAGCCTATCAGTTTTCCCAGACATCAGGAAATTCCAAACTTGTAATCTAGTTCCATTGTGTTCTCACGGACAATTGGAATTCAATTCATGAATTCATGAACTCAATATACATATAATGATAGTAAGTAATATGACACTTTTCACATGACAGTTTATCGTATGCAGTTATCAGCATTGCAGTTTTCCCTACACCAATAATTATAATATAAACTAGTGAACTTCCATATCTGGCCATCAAATTTGTATATCAAAAATGATGTCATTTTTAACGATACTCTTACACTAGTTGTATTAGTATTAAAATGAAACTCTTAAATGATTATTATTGTTGTTTATTGGGATTATTTTAGATTGAAATAATTTACGTGACTGGTCCAAGCCGGTGAGACAAATAACTTATGTGGGTAAATAAATTTTTGACAAAGTGATTTTTAGAATACCATCAATATGATCTATATGACATTATTAAAATTTTCAATCAACAAAATCTTGCAAACTTTATAATAGAATATGAAACAACATACTGATATTGAAAGAAATTGATTTAAATAGGACAACATTTTATTTCTTATTACTCAAAGTAATGTTACTAACTGGGACATTACTCTTAAGGTTGATTTTAATAATTTATACACTCAATTTCAAACTAATTGTAATGACTACTAAATGGAAGAGTTTTAGTACTAAATAAATGTATACGATCAAGTTTTATATGTCAGATTTCTTATAGTGCATTTATTTAATAAATATTGAAAATTGTGGTCAGTTCAAGTAATAATGATTAATTTTCTTATAAAATTTAATCAGGTATAATATTGGTAATTAGATATGTATTCAATCCTCTTTATAGCCTGGTTTCAATGATGAAGATTTAAAATTGAATTATATGAATGGTACTTATTTGTACTACTCATGAATGGTACTTATAAGGAGTATATTATATGTAGATTAAATAAACAGTATTTAGAGTGAATTGCCTCATCATAACCATTAAGCCAATTGGTTACCATGTGTTTGTAATGTGGAATTGTTTTCAAAGTAATGACATCTCCCATGTTATTTTTCATTACTTTGTATATTTTATTCACACTGTGAATATAAATATTTCCTTTTAATATTCGATTGAACTGTCATTAATTTTTATCTGGTTTATCCATTTACAGATCGTGTTTTAAATTTACCCAATATCCAATATTATAAATTATCCATTTGTTTAATTGGCCATTCGACACTTTCTAACTACAATTCGCAAAATTAAGCTATGAACATGAATACTCAAACAAATTATGATTTAATAATTCTGAAATCATGTTAGAAATTTCATTTTTCTATACTCTTAAATTTCTTCCTATATTTCCGAACTTTTTCCTAACAAAATTGGAAAAAAAAATTATTTATCGCAGTCTGAAAGTCAACACATTCAAAATAGCAAAACTGAAAAATCTCCTAAATGGAAATTCATTTGATATTCTGACGAAGTAAGTAAATACTCACAATATTTCCATTGCTATGAAATATTTCAGTTAAAAATGCAAATCCTTTTGTTACTTTTCACATTCAATAACATTGATCGCAATAGAAAGTTTCTTCAACAATATTTAGTAAGTTTGGTGGTCGTGAATTTTAACGAATGGTAAATAATTACAAACTGAAATCTGATCTCCTTCTTCTGTTCTCTGGTAAATTCTTGATAACAGTAATGAGTATGATTCCAATTTAATGAATATTATTGTTCAGATGGCGTTAATTTAATAACTTTTAAATTGAGAGTTTGTTGAGTTTCTCGAGTCTTGGATGGAAGTAAATTTGAAGGATATTTATTCTATTCCATGAATAAATTTCAGAATAATGATTACTGTATATTTATTTTCTTACAACTTTTTCATCATTCATTTTTTGTCTACACACTTCAAATGTGTAGACATTGGAAGTTACGGCCTTTAAAACAGTAATTAGAATTTTCTATTTGATATTCATGGATCGAAAGCTAGAGTCGCAATTAAGATCCAATGGTTTAATCAATTGAAAAGAATTGATTGTTTATTTTGCTAGGAGCTTTTATAAGAGATTTTGTAGGATTCTTCCTAAGAATCTCACTTAATTGCCATGTGAATATTTTCATCAGGAAAATGATCCTATCCTAGTTCTTTCAATTTCCTGTATTAATTTTAAACAACACATCATATCAAAAATCAACTTAGGAATAATAAAAAAATGTTTATGAGAAGATTTCATAATTCTGTTTGGCTTTATAAAAAAATTATTATTATTATTCAGTCTTATAAAGAACCGCATGCATAATAGAAAAGTCAAAAAAAAACTTTTAAACAGGCTCTTTTCCAAATATCTTGGTCCTATCCAAACTCCGGTTTCTTCTAATTGAACCTATTAAACACTCTTACATTAGATGCAGGATCTCTTGACTCAGATATAAATATATATATGGATAACTATTTATATAGTTGCATACTTGGCACCAAATTTAAATATCTCAAAAGATATAAAATTTAAATTTTATGATCAAGTCTAATCTTTAATAATTATTCTACTTTTGAACCCACACAAATGTCATATTGGAAATATATTTAAATTACATTCACTTTAAATAGACTACAAGTTTCATTGAAAATTCAAAGAGGTTCTGTCTCGTTATTTCATTTTTGCCGGTTTCGAAGTCTTGTATTTTAAAATTAAATATAATACCTCAGAAGTGTCTGGTATACATGTAAATTGTATGATGTATTGAAAACTTTGAATGAGAGAAATGGAGGCCTTTGAAGACTAGCAGTGACTTCATTTACTGTCTTACTTTTATGTTTATAAAATAATAACCTTGATACCAATCTATCATAAAATTGTCTCAATTTAATAGTAATGGAGCATCGATCAAGTTTTTCATCAGAATTTCAATTGGAACAAAAAACCTTTTGTGGAGGAGCATTCCACAGTTTTGATGGAATATATATTATCCAGATATAAAATTATGGTGGGACCATGAAAAATAGTGAGGGCCTCCTTTTTCTATTGGTAGCTATGACATAACATTTTCTCTGCGTGTATACTGAAACATGAATTATTATAACAACAGTTGGTATTTTATTTATTGAAATACATAAGTTTTTTAACAATTTTGTCTTGTTTTTTTTTAAAATATTTGATTTTGTTATTTTACGTGTGTTTTTGGCAATAGGTTAATGTAATCATTTTTATCAAACCCAATTGAATACATGAATTTTCTTCATTAATACAACTCTCAAACCTTCAGTACAATATTTTTATACCTAAAGTTTTGGAGGTTAATGATTTGTTACTTACTATATGTAATTACTTCTGGGCTTTCAGTTTCTTATGATATAATATAATCAAATAAGAAAAGAAAAATTTTGGCCAGAAAATCAATTTGAATTTATACTTGAAATAAATACGAATTTACTCTCGCGCATTTTCATCTAAAATACTAATTTTAATGAATCATTATTGATAACAAAAATAAAATTCACATCACTGGTTTATCTCACTTCAGATTGTTTTTAAGTGATTTTATAGAAAAGTCGTTCTGTATAGAAACCATTGACTTTTAGAAGAAGAATGCATTTAAGGCTTAACCCTAATGAGTTTGACTGTCTAAATCAACAGGAGAGTTAGTCTATGTGTCAAAAAAACACATGTCTCATTTATAAACCTACGGTATTGTTTTTTTTGTTCAATTTGTTAGTATATATTCTAAATTTATGTGTACTAAATTCAAGTAAGAATATTGAACATAAAAGGAGAAATAAATACATCAGTATTTAAGCAACTGACAACTGAGACCCAGAGCTGTGATTGGATGTGGTGTGACTCAATCACAGCTCGCGCATGTATCTATAATTGATGAAAACGTGGAAAAATTTGTGGGCATTGGCTAACCAAACTGTAATTCTAGGTTGCCACACGTCACCAAAATACAATTAATTCCATAATTTACAAGATTTACGCTGCTTTACGCCGGTACGTAAATATTTTCTAACTTTTAAATACAAAAATATATCTGGTATTTATATATGAACAAAGTCATGAAAGGCCAGTAAATTTAAGGGAATGACATGAAAGATATAAAATAATTTTAAAAAGATGTGCCTAAAAAACACACGTCAATCTCATTAGGGTTAAAATGTGACAGATTTCGTATCTTAGAATTTATAGCTTCCCCTCCCCACACATAAAAGATATAACATAGAGTCCTATGAAGGAGTTTCCTCTTTGATAGCGGATTCTAAAGTTGTTTGGGTGCTTTAAATTGTCTACCACTCTCATTCAAAGGGTTTTATCACTTTCCATTAGGAGGGATGTTTCCGAAACATAGATAATAATATTGGTGTTACTTTCGATGAGTACTTACACATATTGAGAGTGTAAACTAATAATATATTGTTATGATATATTAATTATGATTAACTCAAATTAATAATAGCATTTTCATCAAATGAGGATTTCATTTGAATTTCACTTGAAGCTCTAAATATAAAAATAGACTATCAAGAATTATATTTAGAAATTTAAAATTCCTTATAGTATTTCCAGCCTCTCCCTCCCATTTCAGTAATCTGATCCACTAACAACGAAACGGTGCACGAGTCTACTATTGTTTTAGACGTAAAATAATATACACATTACACAATTTAATAATTGTATATAAGATAATAAGCTGTAATAGCTTATATTGAATAAATTTTATCATAATACGTAAATTTCATCATATTTTAATTCACAACATTCTCATTACTCGAATACTGGATGTTTAAAAATGACATTAACCAATTTCTCATTAGATAATTTAGTCTAAGGCATACATGTTAAGTTGTTAACGCACATAGTCCGATAAACGTTCGTGTTCGAGTATTGCAATTTATTTTCTAGGTTTGATATTTTACAAATAGATCAAGATTAAATTTTAATATTCAGTGGAAAAGCTTTGAAGAATATTTTTATCTAGGTATATAATAATATATATCTCACCATCTTCCATTCTAGAATGTTCCAACCAGCAGCGTATTTGTTCCTCAAATTTGAAGTTTCTCGTGTCTGTTCAAATAGATGTCTATGGGTATTTTGATATTACTTTCTCCTTCATCTAAAGCTACATGGAGAGATTGAAGTTCCTTTCTGCTACATTTTGAATGGAAAAATACAAACATTATCAATGAAATGTTGAACGGTAAAGTGATGAATATTGTATGAAGAAAACACTGCTATAAATGCCGCTATAAAGATTATCAATATGTCCTGTGAACAATTACGGATGACTGATGTTTTTAGAGTTTAAATATGAAGACAAACTGCATTGAATATTTTTCTAATCAATTGTTTTTTTGATTCGAAAATTGTTGACGCCAATGCTTACTATATGTGATTTTTTGACAGGGTATAACTATACAAACGCCGGTAATATTAGGTGAATAAGTGTTTCGTGTAAGATAAATGCCGCATTACTTTCCGTATAAGAATTTGCAGTGGAGAAAAAATAATGAATATAGAATCACACTAAAATTTGTTTCAATAATTCACCTCTACTTTGACTTCACATTTTTGTAAAAAATTTAGCTGTTTTTACAAGCAAATGTTTCAAGACAAAAAACCAAATACTGCTTTTATTCCACCTTATATGAATTTTCAAGCAATTATAGACAAATTTCATTCCATTACGCAAGATTTCTTAAAGTAGGAAAGTTATTTCAACTTTGTAATTTAAAAAAAATCGGAATCATTTAATTATAATTATTGGTCAGTTATTCTCATATACATATATTTACCATCAATGCCAATCAAGAATTTCTTGAAATCTTTTGATTGTTTACACTAGTGAGTTTGACTAACAGAATGAACGAGAAGGTTTGAGTATGTTTGAAAAAAAAACATGTCTTATTCCTATACCTACTGTACTGTATTTTTTACAAATATTTAGTATATATACAAAAATAATGAGTACCAAATTACAAATAAAAGTATTGAACATTCAAGGAAAAATTAATACATTGGTATATAAGACATTGGCAACTGAGAGCGCAGAGCTTTGATTGGGTGGAGTGTGACAATCTTGCGCAAGTGTCTGAACTTCATGAAATCGTGGATGGAAGTGTGTTGAGTGATTAGCTATCTGTATATCTAAATTGTCACACGTCACCAAATTACATTTAATTTCCCAATTTACGTCATTTTCGCTGATTTTCGTTGATACGTGGATATTTTTTAACTTTTAAATACAAAAATATATGTAAAAATATATGGAGGAGCGAAGTCAAGAAAAGCTGGTAAATTTAAAGGAATGACATGAGAAATATAAAGTGATTTAAAAAGGGTGTGCCTGAAAAACATACGTCAAACTCATTAGGGGAGACGTGGTTTGAGAGAATTTGACTCATCAATCACGTTTCAAGGTTAATTGACTCTTGGATTTGTAACTATTAACAGAACGAGTGAATTAAATATCCATTTGTCATTATATATTGACATCATTATTATTAATCTATATCCATTTTATTGCATTCAGTTTTGAAAGAAGATTATTTTATCCAGGAAGTGAATCTTTATCTTGCATATGTTAGTTGAGTTTCATACAATTATTCCATGAGTATTTAGTTTATATTTCAACTAGGTTGATATGAAGAAGACCCCATGTATCCACTAGCTAAAAATAAAATGGCACTGATTAAAAATTGCTAAAAATACTTACAATGACCAGTTAATGCTCTACGAACAGCTGTTAATTGGCTGCGTGGAACGAAGTCTTTTTACATTTCAGGGCTATATAGGATATACCATCAGCATTAACAGACAATAAATGGGAATTTTATATACTTATTGTGAATTCTGGAACCTATGAAACTAAACATTAAAAGATGAAAGATAAAAATATTAAAACCTAGCACCCGACAGGATAAGTCATACAGAACGAAGGTACAAGAGACTTCAAGAGGAGAAGACGACGAGAAAAATTGACAAAAGCAATTTATATACACTCTAGTAGAGAGAAACATAGCAAGTGCGAATGCAGTAAAAACAATTGATAATTCCGACCAAAACTTATAATCAATCATGAACAAGTAGAGTTACACTTCAAAGTTATAGCTAATCACGGCCCACAAGTTTGATAAACAAACTAGAGCTTACCAATTTTTTACCTACTTTCAAAAACTAAATGAAAAATTAGATAACTTCACCATTAGGGCAATTAACAATAAAGGACACCATAAACTAAATGAAAAATACTAACTAAATACAGTTCACCATCATCGAGACTCCCTATCACAAAAACATGGTCCTGGCTATCTCGATATATCTAACACCTAATTTAAACACACATCATGAATGAGAGCTGATCATAAACTGAAGAATTTGGTGCGAATCTCGACTAGATTTTGACAGCCCTTAGCAGGTGAACGATCTTCTAAAAGGTAATATTTAGAATATTGGAGATCAGGGATTAGTGTGCACCACATATAAAAAAATAAAGAGTACCTTTATTAAAAAATAACCACTTCATTCCTCCCCACCTGGTGCACAGCCTGCCCTACTGATTTCAGTCTGTCTGTTAGGCTTACGTGGCTTGTATTCGAGAGTACGGGGCTGGACACGAAGTATTTCAGAAACAGGGCCCCTCGAACGCAAGCTTCTACGAGCTGGTGACTCACCACTTCTGACCTATAGCAAAGGGGTTGCTATAGGAACTGTAACCATGGTCCGCTTGACTATCCTATCTCTTTTTCTGACCCATTAGAGTTGAAGGCAATAATAGATTTGACAAGGGACCAACCATGGCCAAATCGAGAGCAGCCATGTCAAAAAATAGTTATATGACTTAAATTTAAAATTAACTTATATTTTTCCCATAAAAACATACGATTAGACGAAATCGAAAGTGATAATTAGTGAGACACTAATATCATGAGCAATTACTCGAGTTATGGAAGATGTACATATTAATTGTTGGTTTTTGTTAGTGTGAAAAATAATGTAAATTTAATTCGTTTGGAATTCTTGCAGCGTTTACGTTAGTGTGGAAATTATTTGGAGCTGTGTTAGTGGAGCTTTTTCTTATAATTTTACTGAATTTTGTTTAAATGCAGATCCCATAAAGAACCAATTCATTTTCACAATTTTTAATTTTAATAAATAAATCCAGGTTAGTAAAATAATCAAACCTATTAAATGTATGCGAAATATAGGGTCCAAACAAATGGCAAATTGATTTTTAATTGGTTCATATATTATAGATTATGTAAATGTTAATTTATTACAAAATTCAAATTCATAAAATGATTATTAATCAAAGCTCTATATGATATTCATGTAATCAATTTACATAACAATTTTTAATATTGTTTAACAATTTCAATTCGAAAAACTCTTTAGCTTTCCTGCCTTTTCTAACATAAATATTAATATGAATCCAAATTTAAAATATTGATTGCTTTTGTTGCTGTTAAAGCAATTGTCACATGAAATCATTGATCATATTTCTCTTACAATGTGAACTGAACAATGCACACTGTTCATACACTGTATTGTGAATGTCATAGAGATGACATATATCTTTGTTTCAAACTTTTTATAGATGAAAGTAACATTAGACTAGAACAGGGGGTTACAATATAAATAATGGAAAATCAAAAGCAATATAATCATCAAACAATGAATAGAATTTATTTTGTTATCGCAAGAAATTATTTAATAATTTCGTATCCATGATATCAGCATTTTGTCAAACATATTATTAGGTTAATGTAACGGACCATGAGAAAAATGTTCCTATTATTTTATCAAATTTATTTTGCGTACCTTCCAGTCAAGCAGATTTCTAAAATAATTTTTCATTTTGTTTATACTATCTTATTTCAAGAATAGAAAATGGCATTAATATCAGTAAATAAGAATATCTGAAGAAATAACTAAAATTAATGCATCTTATATATATTTTCCACACAATTTCCTCTATTCTTTCCCACTAAGCTCTCTGATTAATTTTGAGAATATTTAACCAAATCTATTCTTCCAGTTCGAAGATTGCAATTCCTAACATTGTTGAACTGACCGAATAATTTCAGACTTTGGTGTAATCAATAGTCGCAGTTCGAACGAGTTGGAATTCCTGAAATAAGTTTTTCTAAAATCTTAGAGTATTTGGCTTCAATTGATAATATAATATGTGAGTTCTGGGAAATATTTTGTAACATAAACTCTGAATAATAAAATAAAACTAAATTATTATGGCTATGTTTTAAATACCTAAGGAAAAATCTACATGATAAAGCACTTTAAAATTAAGTCTAAGGAACTATTCGTGAAATTTGATATTCCAGTGGTTCTAGGAATTTTCGCCGTGGGAAAATTCGCCGTCCGAATTTTTGCCGTGGGAGTTTTCGCCGTAGGAATATTAGCCGTTAGGAAAATTCGCCGTGAGGAATATTCGCCGTGAAGAAGAAACTATAGATGACGTAACTATTCAAATACCTATAAGTAATGATAAAAAATATTGATAATTATAGAGTAAACCAATTTGTTAAATAACTAATATAAGTATTTATTATTGTAAATATTAATTGTAGGTGATTATGTAATATTGTATATCTGATGAAACTATGATGCTAAAAATTTATGTTAACTGTTCATATATGCAATTTATATTTTTATCAGAAATCGTATTATTTTGTGTCACGTGAGGTCGCTGTATAACATTTGGAGTGTTTTGATTGGTTGGCTAAATAGTCGAAGCTAATTTCCTTGTTAAAAAAATGTTCAGTAAAGATGAATAAGATCACTAGTGATAGTCAGCTGTGTATTGGCTAATCCTAGTCGGTTTTCATCACTTCCTCTTAAATGTGTTAAGTGTTCGTGTGTGTTTAATATTGTGAATTTAAGATAAAGCTTTTCTAATTAATGTACTATTCCGAGTTATTGATGGTTTCATACCTACCTAATTATTGATTTTTTTTTATTCATTCGGTGTTACATTGTACGGTTTACCTCTGGAAATTTGAATTATTGAGCATGGCACAAATATTTCAAAGTAGTATACCTATACTGATTATAAGAATGCTACATTTAAAATATCTCTCTTGTGAGTGTATGCATTATCTCTAAACCCAAATTCCATTCATTTCTATTTTTGAATCCATAAAATATTCATTACTGCGATTCTAACGTAATATGAGGAATAAATAGGAATATAATATGTTTAGTCATATATTATTATTAATATTATTTCCATATAGTTAATAACATACATAGAAATAAATGTATTCAGTTACATTATTATTTAGAAAATATTTAAATATTCCTCACGGCGAATCTTCCTAACGGCGAATTTTCCTAACGCCGAATTTTGCAACGGCGAAAATTCAGGCGGCGAAAATTCCGGCGGTGAAATTTCCCACGGCGAATTCTCCGGTCACAATTCCAGTATCTAAATACAGTGGGATTAATTTATTTGTTCCTGTAAAAAAAAAAAAAAATAACTATTCAAATGCGAAAATATATATAGAAAATTCAAGGATTTCTCAAATTTTTCAAATTTTGAAAAATGTATTCAAAACACAGAAACATCTCACAGAAAAAAAAATTCCCGTACATGTAAAATTTATGTTAAAAAATTTCAAGTTTAATGATAAGATAGTTTCATTCTTATTTGAATAACATGAATATTATTTCAGTCAAACCATGGAAAAGAGATAAACGCTTTACATTAGTGGATTTATCCAGAAATTTTTTTCGTCTTTCTTCGTCTAGGGTGGAAATTTCATATAAATTTTGATCTCTTTAAAGTTACAAAAACCTGCGATACAAACTTTGTCATCGTCAAAAACTTCTATGAGAGAATGTCGTACAGAAATTAATGAAATTATGACCGTAAAATCAACAAATTTCAATCATTTTATTCATATAGATATTTTTTTATTTTCTTTTTTTTTGTGTGAATGAAAATATTAGGGAAATGATATATGCGATCTTAATTCCAAAGAAATATATTGAAATATAATTTAAATTAAATTATTTTTCAATGAAATGATGCATCCATAAAAGTATGAGATGTATTGCTACAAAATTACCAAATATATATGAATATCAAATCAAATTGTTAGAAATATACCTCTATACTGTTCCATCATCGCCTTAATATTAAAACAACATTTTCACAATAACGTGACAACATTGGTCCATATTTGTTACAACATGCATGGCCCTAATTTTTTGTTGACATTGCCAAAATAAAAAGTAGGTATATAACCTAACGCTTGTTACAACATTGTCAATAGTGATACAATATAGTTACACCATTGCTCTAATATGTTGAATAAGCCATTCTTATCATTGTAATTATATTATTATGTTAGTGTGACAGACATGAACGTACTGATCGTAGTATTGAATTTTAGTTCCTTAAGCAAGTAACAATGTATGATAATTGTCAAGAGTTTACATTGTTTATCTTTTTTAGTGAGAAAGGATAACAATGGAGTAACTTAAGCAATTTTGTTTAATCTTTAAAGGCATAACTGTCTGGAAAGATTCAGAGAATAACGTACGGTAGTGAGTAAAGAAATATCTAACCTAATTGACTAAGAATGAATTAATTCAATAACAAAATCAACAGATATAATATTTGGATTTCGAGGTACGAGTCATAAATACGGACTTCATATAATTGTCTTATTTGAACGTTAATTTTGTTTTGGTTTGAATTGCAATATTTATGAATCTTTAGTTTATAAATAATCCTAATTATTATTCATAATAAAAAAATAATTATACTGATAGATATAGTTTTCTTATAAATAAACAAAATAAAAAAATTAAGGCAATATTGTTTTTATTAATTTGATAAAATTTTATTGGTAGAATGTAATTAAATTGAGGTTGTAAATTAGTTCTGTAGACTAATGAACATTTTATTAGTTAGTCAAATATCTATACTGATTTCCGTAGACTAATGTTAATTTTATTAGTTAGTCAGATATCAATAGTTTTCTCCGTAGACTAATGAAATTTTAGAAGTTAGTCAAATATCAATAGCAATTTCTGTAGACTAATGAACATGTAAATAGTCAGTCAAATATCAATAATAATTTCCAATATACACCGCATATATCTCATGAATAATAATTCAAATATAATAAATATATAAATAGGCAGTTTTAGATAATCTGAGTACGTCGGAAATGATTCGATTTTTTATCACTAAAATCACTTTAAATTAATTCTCTATTAATATTCAGTGCATTTTAATAAAATAACAAAAATAAGAATATAAAATCATTTACTAATTAATTGTGCAGTAATACTCTACCAACTTGTTTAAGTTGAGATAAATCCCTATTATCTTTAAGATAAGAGAATAAGAAATAATATAAGTAAAGCCGAGAAACCCTTCTTAGTTTGAAGAAAATTCATACAGTATATAACTTGATATATTTGTAATATATTGCATCAATATATGAATTCCGTAATTGCGTTTATTGAATCCGTTACAGTTTCCAACTTATCTACATTTTGGTACGATTTTTAAATAAAATAAAATCAATGTACAATTGTAATGATATCTTTAATATTGCATGACCAAAATTATGTAACTGTGTAAATAGGAAAATCATATCTCTAAATCATATTCTTCTATAATAGGGAACTCATATTTATCAATAATAATTGTCGTCATTTATTGAGTGCAAGCATCTAAAGTCAATGTTTAAGTTTAAGTTCAGCCTACAAACTAGCTTCGTTTAACAAGTTACACTGCAAATTACAATTCAGTTAACTGTCCATTTATTAATTTTCGCAATACATTTTGAACTGAAAGAGATTAAATCTTTCGGTGTCATATCAGTTGAAGTTATTAGGTTCTGATTTATTCCTTATTCTATGTTCTAATATATATGAGAGGAATAATTAGAATGCGACCTCCAAGTTCTTTTCACCCAATTAAATTGAGTTATTTGAGACTGACTCTAAATGGTAAGGTTTTGTTATAAAAGTCTTATGAGGGAAGAGAATTAAACAACCAGGGTTGGTCTCTGAAAAATAATGTATTCTGAGTACTTTGGAAGATTACAATCGTTCTAAGACTTAGGCACAATTCTTTTACAGTAAAGAAATGGTGGACCGATTGAAGCTAGAATCACTTAGGAATAAAGGAGCCGCTCCGACCTCGCTTGACGAAGTCAAGCTCCACACAATGAACACTTTATAATGAACAGTTAGTTATGAACATGTTATTTTGCGAGCGGGATATTTTATACCCCATTTAAAGGGTTCAACCTCCCTCTTACTTTACACGGTGTGTGAATACACATATTTATGGTGTTACTAGTACAACCCAATAGGTTTTTCTACTCACAGTAGCAAAATTTAACATACAATGCATTATTAGAATTTAACACGCCAGTGTTAATGGCTTTGTATACAAATAGTATATACATAAACCAAACTTACTATTATTCCTTCAGTAAAACGTGATTTTCCAATAACCTGTCAAATTAACTACCAAAAAGATTATTAATTCTTAACCCTTGTAACCTAACCATTAAAAGTTTGCTCAATAACCTAGGGACTGGTCCAGGCGCGCCAGTTCTCACTAAAACTGTTATAGAATCTCAACAAATTGACTTTTCGATATTTAGTCTTCAAAAAACCTTCATCTGATATTTGCACATCTATCGGTATAGGCAAAAGATTAGTTATTCATTTAAATGAAATTAATAAGCAAAGATCAAAATTAAATATTTCTTAGATTTTTTAACTATTTGCATGGAAGCCATTTTCATTACTCATCAATAGAATCCTTATAACATTCACAAAAATGAATAAACCGTAATGAAAATTCAATTGTTGATGGAGAAGGATTTAACAATGAAAATGATGCCAGAAAAGAACATGTACCTTCGATAGTTTTTGAAATATAGTAACTTAAAGTTATGTTTCGGGTTTTTGAGATATCCTGTATATTTGAATAAATGCTCATAATATGAGTATCTTGACTTTTATTTATCACATTCTTTATTGTATAATCATATGTAACTATGTTGAAAAGTAAAAGTAATGAAAAGACAGCTTCCAAATCGATTTGAAAATAATTCATTAATATTTTTTCATGAGGACTGGAGCAGCATGGACCAGTCCCTAGGTTACTAGGGTTAATCTATTGTTTACTTAACACGTGGTCAGAAATGCTATAAGTTTCCTAACTTATAATTAAGTATTTAAATTAGAATAATTGCATAACTTAAGTAATTACAGAATATATTTTAAATTAATTGAGTATTAATTTTAAAATATTCATTCGTTAAAAGCTATTCGAAAAATGAAATGTTAATAGTTGTAGCTAATGTTGGAATTGCTATTTTCAAGTCATAAATTTAAGGGGGCAATTCCTTGGCAAAAATGATTATGTTATTGAAGAGTTAGGCACAATTATATAAAATATTTTAAAGATTATAAAAGATTAAGATTATAAAAAATAATTCTGAGTTTTAAGTTAGAGTTTTTCCGTGTGTTAATAATTGATTAATTACTTTAATTAGATCGATTGTCAATAATAACACTTGTGTACCAAAATGGAATCACCATTCGACAATCACGAAATTGACTGAGTCTTCTAGGGTATAAGGTAATACTCTCACATCTTTGGGGACTCTGTTTATGGTATTCTGTAGTAAAGCCAAACATTGTACTACAAAACTCATTGATAGAGTAGTTATAAGCTGGAAACTATTAAGGAGACGATTGTAGTATCATAGAAAAGAGTCAATGTTATGGTGTACTATAAGACACGATAGTCACTGCATTGATGATCTATCAATCAAAAGAGTCACTGAAATCATATGTTATCAGACAAAAGATTACCTGTGATGATGTACTACAAGAGAAAAGAGGCAATGAGATGATGTACTATCAGAGAAAAGTTTCACTGAGATGATGTATTATAAAAGAAAAAGTCACTGTGATAATGTACTACCTGATAAATGATTATCGTTGATGATGCACTATAAAAAAAAACATTGATAATGTACTATCAGAGAAAAGAGTCACTGAGATAATGTACTATCATAGGAAAGAGTCACTTTGATGATATCCTACAGGAGAAAAAGAAGCACTTTTATGATTCACTATCATAGAAAAGAGACACTGTGGTGATGTCCTATAGGAGAAAAAGATAACAGTCCTATAAGAGAAAACGCACTGTTATGATGTACATACTATCAGAGAAGAAATGAGTCACTCTGATGATGTACCATCAGGGAAAAGAGTCACTGTGGTTTTGTGCTATCTGAAAAAACTACTGCTTGATGCTAATTTTTTATTTATTAAAATAATAGCGAGACCAATTTGAAATACAAAGTTTCATATTGTAAAGAATAAATAAGGAAACAATTATCTCATGTAAACCTTTTCGTTGATTATATAATATTTTCATTGAGCTAAATATTACAAAAATATATACAACACTTTATAGTACTAAAACAATACAAACGAACACATCAATCTGACTAATAAAATAGTTATTAATGGCTTTCTTTCATCCCTCAATTTCAGGCAGTTTGACTTCCATAAACTAAGCTACATGCTACAGATTCAGTAGTAAAACATGTCGTGTAGTTGCTTGTCAGACAATTAAAAATGTCCATCAGGCAGGTGTCCATTCGGTAATTCCGGACATTCTGGGACAGAGAAATATCTTCTTGATTCTCAGGATTGATTTGCCTCAGGGACTGAAATAAAACTATTCCAGACTAATTTATCTCATTAGAAGCTTATGTCTGTGGCTTTTGGAATAAAGAGGATAGTGACACGCAGAATCAATCTAGATTTTAAAGCAAAAAACACTTAAACAAAGAAGTGATATTTTAATTGTAATCTATAGAAAAAAATATGTTGAGGCCAACGAAGATAGATAGGAGAAACTAGGTAATCTTCTATAGCCCAACCGTAACATTCTCAAGTTTATTCTCATTAGGTATATATTAAATGTTTTTTCTTTTAAATCAGTGTGTCTTGGAAGCAAGTTCTCATATATACAAATTTCAATAATTGATAGATGCAATCGGGTCGATAGCATTTTTTTGATAGTTTTTCTAAATTTTCGAAATGCTTTTAGGTTTCATCTTAGAAATTAAAAACAATTCTTGACAATCATTTGAAAATTTATTTTTGGATCATTTTATTTACATTGTTTCATCGTTATACTAACGACATCTTCAGGTAAAATAGATCTGGATAATAGGTACATTTATAATAGAATTATGAAAGTTGAGAGGGATTTTTTAAATTGTCTACTAGGAGATTCCGTTTCTGATAAAGTTAGGGCTATTAACAAATTAGAGATATGAAGTCAGGGGTTGAGAGATTAAAGTTCTATTGCAAAAATATTAAATATGGAGTGTGCAAAATATCAAATATGAAGTGGCTATTGCTGTTTATTGCTAATTTTGTTTTATATTAATCAAGGTTAATTTTAAGGTAAGGGTTTTGTACAGATGAATTTATAATTATAAATTGATTTGACTTGAATTCTAAAGTGAATTTCTAATTATTTTTGAGGACAAACAGCAATTAAATAGAGTAAAATCAAACGAACAGTGATGATGATTAGATAGCTATTGATTAATTAAGTTAATTGATTTGTTTCAGTGTCATTTGTTAATAATTTGGTACATAAAATATACAAACACAGAGCAGCATACTATATAATAAATTGATAATTGATATGAAATAGTTTTTTTTCAATTACAAGTAACTATAATCTTCTATACCTATAAGTATTCCAAAATAAATCGTTTCGTTTTTAAATTCATAACCGCATCATGATATTTTGTCTATTAAAGTATATGAATAATTTCTCGCAATTTTCTACAATCTAAAATTCAAATCAAAAGATTCTCATTAACCAGGTTTTCCTCATTTTTTAGAAGCTAAATTGATCTGAGAAGCTCTATAGATCTCTTTTACCCCTTGCATTTTTGTCCAAATGATCTAATTGTTTAGGTTCCCTTTATAATTTGTTACACACCAAGTGATATCATAAAATAACTGGTAATTTGATATATCATGTGAGAGATCTGTAAAGCAAAGGTCAATGATAACTTTTGGCAGATAAATTTTCACTGATCACTTTTATTCAGTAGAAAATGATTCACTACAGATTTTATTTAGGTTTCATTGTCCCACATGAAGCCATGAAATCATATATTATACAAAAGTACAGCAATGTAATTACGATGGTCGATATTGTCATATGAGACTGAAACAGACTGTAAATGTATATTAAAAGTAACTAATGTAAGAAATTGTATGGAGTCTAGATAGCGTAACTTACTCCTATCTTGTTTCACTTTCTAACTAGACCTTATTTCCAAATGAACGAATGCTACCATTCCCTCTGCGTAAAGTTGTTTTTTGTTTTGAACAGTCGAGCAAAACAATTAGGAGATTGTTATCAAAAATAACAGCATGAACAGTTCATGCGTAATATGTTGTTTTAATATGCGTTGTACTGTAAATGTGATATAGAAAGCAATTTAAATATATTTATAATTCATATAATGAAAAGCAATTCAATTGTTATTAATAAATGAATAAGAGAAGTTATGTGTTTATTAAGGATATAGAAGTAAAGTTATGTGTATATTAGAAATAAATAGGTAAAATTATGTATTTGTCTCTCTAGTTAAAGATGTAAATATAAAATTGGTTGATGATTTCTATGAATTTTGTTATCCAATTTGTGACTGATCAAAACAATTTTCATATCAATTATATTCAAAATTTACCGTGATAGACAATAGTAATTGACAATTTGCTGATTTCTCTTTTTATGACTGCGAATATGAAACAATGAAACTAGCATGATAATATTTTTCAGCGACTAAAAGCGAAAAATTATGTATTGTATTATTACATATAAGCAGACTAGGAAAATAAGCAATAACCATACGCTGCACACTTCGTTACATGAATAATTTATTAACCTTATATCGAAATCTCATAAAATGCCTCCGCAGATTATTGTATAAAATTTAGAGGAAATTATGAATATATTCAAAGTATCCTTCACTTAGTTTTAATACTGATAGTATGGGTTAATTTTTAGTGCAAGTGAAATGAATATTGAATCAAATCAAATAAACTGTAGGAAGGTGAAACGAAAGTAGTATTTACGATAATTTATTATTTTATTTCAATAATTTGATTAATGAAGATGTATTTTGAATAAGTGAATTAATTAATTCTAATATTTAGTATTAATTATTATAATTAATTATAACCATAAGCAAACGGTAAGGTTGTGAATTGGTAACTTTTTAGGTTTTAAATTATGAATTTTTCATCATAAAATTGGATTAAAAAATAATGTTGAGAAAAATGGATTGAAGAAAATTATTACCTTTAGTCCAATTATCAGGCTACTTATAAATTATTTAAAATGTAGATAGTTAATATTATTTGCAGATCACAGCGAAATATTAACTGTGTGTTGAAATCGTGTTACTTGTTTAAGTCTTTTTTGTGAATGCCTGACCGACTGACACTGTTTCTTTTATAACATAACTGAGTGTGAATCATTATTCATAAATATCATTTTGGTGATATTACATGGATCTAAAATAACTTTTTGAGGGGCTATTGATAAAATGATTATTCTACCCAATTTTTTTTGAAAACATTCTTATGTGACGGCCATACCGAACCCATGTCCCATATGTGACCTACGGACCATCCTCATAAATTAGGGTTTGATTGACCATATATGTAACAAGTGGATCGACCTCCTATGTGATGGACAGACCATCCTCATGTGTGGAAGACAGATTCAACTCATATGGGTTGGAATTACCAAACCCATATGTGGCGGACATATCAAACCCATATGTGACAAACATACTGAACCCATATTTGACGGACGGGCCATCCTCATATGTTAGGGTTGGACTGACCATATTATTTACCGGTGGACCGACCTTTTATGCGATTGACAGACCAACCTCATGTGTGTAAGACAAACTAATTTCACATGTGACAGACTGGCCGATATCATAGATAATGGACTGTCCGAAATCGTATGTCCCACTCTTATAATGTAATCGTTACATGTAAAATAATATTCTATATACATATAATATTTATGTTATTGTGAATAGTTTAAAATGGAATATCGATTTGTTATCTTAATGATTGAGAATAAACAGTTTGTGCATCACTAAAACTTTTGTATGTATCTATGTATGTGTTTACATACATTTGTTTTATCATTGTTTTCTTCATAATAATAAACTTATTATTGCCCGAAAAGGTTTAGTGCATAGCTGGAATTTACAAAGGATATAAGGGCTTGTTTGTATTATATGTGTTTTGTTTCTTCAATATAGTTGTATCACACTGCCCAATTTATACAAAAGTTTAAATATTATTGCTGTAAGTTACCTATCATAGTTGAGTAAGTGAATGCTGACACGAGTTAATTTAGGAATAGTATATTAATTACTACAAAATTTAATTGATATTGCAATTAAATAGTTAATTTAGCAGTGTGATTATACTTATATTCTATTTCTGATTACCAATAGTTATATACTGATATAACAAAAATATTATTACGAATTAAGTTTATTCTAGCGGTCTAGCCATTACTTTTCCACTTAAATATATGTTTCTTAATGAAAGTTTGATTAATTAACTAATTTAAAATATTGTTAAAAAATTGTTTTTTCTGTTTTAAATCAGTTCTCGTGAGTAACTGATATATAATCACAACACACAAATTTATATTTTTTCTATAATTAAAAAAATTTTTATGACAAAATATATATGAATTTTTTTTAAATCCATTGATTTTGTATATAAAAGGAAATACTTTGCATTAACGCCAATTTCAAACATAATTGTATAATATCAAAGTAACTTATTCTCTCAGTTCGTAGGTTTTGGAAGCCATTTTGGAAAATCACATTTTTTATTTCCTCATGGACAATAATTCTCATTTTCTTATCCTAAGATTCGATATATCATGAATATTTTTGCAACAAAAACATCACATCTTAGGATATTTATCCTCACTCAAGGAGCAATTATGAAAGAATAATTTCATAGTATAGTATGGATGGATGGATTTATCTTAAAAAACGAAAGAGCTTCAACAGTTAGAACTTCTTTAATAGCTTGGTAGTGTGGGTTTTTGTTCAGTAAGGTAAAGGAAAGTACTTGAACTTTAAATTATGACTCACAAATGCCAGAAATAATACTAAATTAGCATTATGATTTATTATATTGTTGCTGTCGAAACAATTTGACTTGAATTGAAATTACATTAGTTTATTATCACTTATAATTTACAAATCAAATTGCATGGTGTGGTCTAGAATATATGCAAACACTTTTATACTAACAGATGAGCAATTCATTATCAAATTCTTTGCAATCGATGATTTTATTTCAATTTTTTTTTTGGATCTAGTTCACTATATTTCGACTTACAGCCATGATACAAAGTATGGATTATAAATCTAGATGCTTGGAATAGAAAAATTATGACACAATCATGAAGAGGATATACAGTTTATAGAATCGAACAATGATTTTGAACGATATAATTGACATGCATAACAGTTTACAATTTTCTGAAACACACTATTTGGCTTAGTGAAAACAATCAGGCAAGTTGGGTAATTAACTTCTGCGATAAAAACGTTAACTGCTGTAATGACCTTAATGCGAAAGGATGAAATTTACGTTCCAGTTCATCCACATTCTAAGTTACGACACCAAGGAAAAAGTTAACGTTGCCTCGTTTGTTCGCAGTAAAAAGAAGCGACATTTGAATTGAACTGAAAAAATATGTGCCTCCCTACCCTTTGGAACATTCTTCTATATTAAATTAGGTGTATCTATGTATCGAAATATCATTGAAAGACCCTTCAAGGCCTTCACTCTAATAACTATATCTTGTCTCTACTTCTCTATTTAACCCTAATGCGACTGACAAAATTTAGTTTTCTAAAAGACTGAGTGCGTAGGATTAGCTACTCATTTGATATTTAGGAAACTAGTGGCTTGATTTGTATTATTTTTTGTCAGTTCGTAGCTTTTATCATATATGTAAATGTACTGTTCAAAATTTTTTATACCCACGATTGATAGGAACGAATTTATCACATTGAATTTATTATTAAAGAACTGTGTACGTTACATTTGCAGTGAGGATGAAATTCGAGGTGCCATATCTAGAGCTAGTGTGAACTCGAGCTGTTTGCCGAGTCACTGTTAGTCCAAGGACAATTAATTGCACTTAATAACTATAAATTGGTAAATATAATTAATTACGATATATGATAAATATTGAAATACTACTCGTTCATTTATACCCTGTTTTTTTTTATTGCTTGGTGCGTAGCGACATCTTGCAACGATGTGTTCTTATGTGCGATAGTGTCTTGCAGGAGTACTGTGAGGGTAGTCACACGCACATTGATCTCGGTAAATTATTGAATTGTATTCACACTCATGCCTGGCATAATGTTCTTGTTGGTATATGGGAAAAAATTAGAGTATGACCATTTACAAATATATCTAATGAAAATAGTGATGAAATCTTAGTTGATTCAAATCATCAAATCATGCATAGATATTTAATCGCTATTATAGAGTCTTGTAGAGCTCAAACTCCTCAATCAGTCTTTTTAGTGTTAGAAAGGATGTGTTGAACGATAAACCCTTAAATCTTACATGATTTGTTTACCCTATTCGTCCTTCAACTATCATCGATTTTATATCGGCGCGGTTAAGGCTAGAAAAGAAAAGTCTGAAAGTAAAAATCAACTTCATATTCTAATGTTTGTGCTTCACCTTATATTTTTTTGTTCGAAAACTTACTGTGAATTATGTTTCAAGTATATCCTTTGTCAGTAATTCGAGAATTGAGATTTGATACTTTCGCAAGTAGCCATGCTCCTCTAGGCTACATTGTATCAACATTGGCAATAATGTAGCAATATTATTACAAAAAAAAATGATTTGTAAGGATCTTAATTGTAGTGATATCTGACGAATGTACATTTTGGTCATCTTATTATTATAAAATAGACAATATAGGACGAGGAATATAAAGACCGTGAAAATTGTATTCAAAACAATAAATGAATAATGTTATGTTTCATTTACTAAATACCATAAATTGTTTTGAAAAATATAACGGTTCTGAATTTTTCATATAAGAGAAAATCGATCTTTGAAATTACATTTAAATCATGAGTTTTTTTTTTGTAATTTTACATTTCATTTTTTAAATTTAATGAAGAAGAAATAAATAGACATTAATTTCCTAATTGCACGAAATATATTCATATAATATTAATCTAAAGTATTGATCTCAATCACAGAATATGCATATTAATTATCCTTCTAGTCTCTGTATTAATGGTAACTAAATAAATTTTCCTTTGATATCGCCTTAATTCTAGAAACTGTCCTGCTATGCAAATTAATAATGAATATTACATACAAGCACTTTATGAGATTAATTCGGTATTACATCTCTATTTGCGAGCTGTGATGTCATGAAGATAATTGTGTAATTTTTGACTGTTTTAAAGTGTTTTTCGAATTTTCTCATTTTTCTGAAGTCCTCCTAACTTTCATTAAAATTACAGCAAAACATGAGGTGATATTGCTGTTGCAAATATTTGGATTTACGTAGTGCTGAAAGACAGAATATACATTTGGAATTTGGTTAGAAGTTAACATTAGTTAATGTTCATATGAATATTGCTAGTCGAATGACATCTTTAATATTTATAGTTAAACAGGTAAAGTTCTAACAACACACTCTGCATGTACCGGAAAATTGTCCGCTGTGCTATCAGCGTTTGTTGGAATATCACATTTATTTTTTCAGCTGGGATTTAAACTTAGTAAGCTTTCAAAGAAACAGCTACATTTCAAAGAAACAGTTATGAAAGTAAACAATCTCGGATCATTATTAAACAAAAAAATTTAATGGAAATCTTATAATATTAAAATAAAAACATATATAGATGTGCAAAATAATACGGTAGGTATGAATGAAGCTATTCAAACTAATATTGAATAGTTACACCTCTTTTTATTTTCCACTGAAATTTTCTTATCTCTTAAAATTTATAGGGAAAGGGTAACTTGATCGAAATTCTTAATACACAGAATTGGCATTATTGATAAACATAAATTTGTTTACTAACTACTGATGTTCACCAATTCCATTGTCAGGCTTTGCATATCAGATTGTTGAGAAATAATTCTCATGAGTATTATAGTCTGGTCGATTAGTATAAGTAATAATTACATATATGAAAACGAGAAGGCAGGTTAAGGGGAAGAATAGTAAGACTGGGGAGCATATTTTAATATTTGAAACTGCTAGTACAAGTAAGAATTGAAGAATTACCAATCAATATTCATGACTCTAGCATTTGCACGAAACATAATTGATATAATAAGGTAACTTATAAAAAATAGTTCTTGATCTAATATATGATATAGATAATTTTCAATGATATCTGATATTTTGACGAAAATATATACAATATTCTACTCGCCGTTGTAAAGAGAAAAACCATTATTATATCATATTTGTGATAAAGTTCGGTACAAAATTGCCAGGCATGTTTTTTGTTTTCTATACTCAGTCAGTCAGCACATAATTTTCTCTGTCGCTGACTGACGATTTAACCATCCATTAACGATTGGATGAACCTAGCAATTAAGCGTGGGTACAGTTAAATAATTATTATTGCCACAGCTTCCACATTTTTCATTTACAAAAACTATTGTATATGTTTGTAAATATTCTAACAATTATTCTGTGAAAACGAGGGGTTATTTGTAACAGTAGAAAATAATGGTAAATTAGAAAACTGTGATATCAGCAATTAACCGCAAGCAGTCGCATAAAAATATAATTTAATAACACTTTGATATTATATGTACATCCTATATAATTTTCTGTTCTCCCATAATGATTCACAAATTCTTCACTCATCCAACAATCTTCTTTAATAAATAACATTGCAACCTCATTTCAAAATTATCCCTCCTATTTTGATTTGGGAGTTGTGCCAGTAGTGTGATTACATTCGAATTACTGATGATGGAGTGAGTGACTTCTGTTAGTGACTTTGCAGCTCGATATTCAGTATCGGAAGTGATAAATTGTTAACCAGTGAATTATTCATCTCATGATTTATAATTTGGATCGATACTAAAAGTATTATGTGAAAGGAATGGACACCCTTATTCCTGTTTAGTGTTTAATAACACACAATTTTTTATTCACTGTTTGTGATGAGATATTAATTTTGTCTAATTAATATCATACTCTGGAATTTTCTAGCATAAATCTAATAAGCATAATAAAATTATATAGTATGATAACTGTTTATTCAGAAGAAGAGAACACTAGTTTATAGATAATAAAGATTTACATACATTATTAATTAATAATAACATCATTTAGTTGAGTTTAAAACTGTATTTATTGAGTAAATTATATAATACTTAAAGCAAATTTGTTTTAATTTATTTTGACTTTATTTGAACCCCCCTGTGTATTCAATACTATTCATGTCATCTGCCATAAAGTCATATAAAGAGATACATAATATTCTATTGTTAAACTAAATGATTAAAGATAGTTACGTACACGCAAAGTTGCAGGAGGTCCGCTTAACGTGACCCCTAACAATGATTACAAGCTTATCATACACTTGAAGTATCTCCATTGATAAAAAACACTAATTAAAAGTTGAATATACAGAAATCCTATTAAGTTAAGACACCTTAGAAGGTGATACCACTTATAACTTATGTTTCCAAAAATATGTGTTACAACAGTTCTACAATTTGCTAGATTTGACAGTTCAGATTTTACGATTAGAGCTCACTGTATAAATGCTTGGAAAATCATGTTATTGTTATTTAACGTTATATGTAATTTATTCAAAATAAATCATATAATTTAAATGATGATTCGAAGGTATTGGTAGATGGATAAGGTGTGATTTAGTAGTTGAATGGAATAATTGTCAATTGACTATAATCAGTTTCCATCTAGTAGCTCTTGTAAATTTATTATATATATAGTGAATATATTTAGAAATCGTGATATTTTGCTATAATCAATTTACTTGTTCCTAATAAATAATTGGCAATTGTTTTAAATAAAACTATATAAAAAACTTATCTTTTTCTTATCTTACCTACTATAATGAAAATCATAACTGTATAAGAAAACATTACTATTTTCTGCTAGGTTGAGTGGTGAATCCTCACCATTTCGAATTCATTTCTATTAACTAATAACTACCCTACTTAACTTTTCGTAATTTAAATACTTATATTTTTCAGTTGATGCTTACACTTAGCCATGATATTTCTTAAGGAATGTTTTTTATGCAATTTGACATACTTTTATATTATCAAGGAAGCATTGATTTATTGAGCATTTTTTTTCAAAATACTGTTACAGAATTCGGGGTAATGTTGTCACAAGAAAAAATGTTACATGGGATACTTTGTTTACTTGTTTAATCGGACAATTTTGTATTTTCTAAGAAACATAAAATTTATTTGATTGAAAATATAGTTTTCTTTCCATTTTATCTCTCGAAAATATATGATCAATACTTTTAAAAGATGACTAGTGTATTTACTCCGTTAAGAATAAAGTGGTCTCAATTGTATCACTATCTATATTTGTGTGATTTAACTTTCAACACTTTGGTCCATGCCCTCAGATTTGATTGAGGTTATTGATTGAAAAAAGACGATAATATTATAATTAATAGTAAATTTATGAAGTGGAGAGTGAATGAGACGACGAAGGAAATTACCATCCCTTTATTTTTCTAAAGCTTTCGAGTAAATCAATATTCATTTTCAATATCATAATTTTTACGTTTTAATTATTTTTATATAGTGTAAATATAAGTTACAGAGTAGTTTTAAATAAGGATATTGATTATGAATATTGATTTATTCGAAAGCTCTGGAAAAATAGAAGGATGCTAACTTTCTGTATCGTGTTATTCGCTCTTCACTTCATTAATTTACAAAGATTTCCAAGAAGGAAGCCAATAACTTATATTATAATTATATTTATCATAGACATAGGTCATAGAGTCACAGAGGTTGAAAATAGTTCTTACTAACATTGTAGATGTAAAATAATTCTAAATTCATTTATAGTAATAATCATTTATACCACTCATGTCGGATTTGGTGTTCATGCTACCACCTGTTAACATATTTAGCCTTATTTCTAAATATTGTTCAAAACGTGACAGACCACAGACAGACAGAAAGACAAATAAAGATGTGGAAACTATCAATGGGAGTTGATTTGATTTTTTAATAATTTAAGAAATCATTTCTATTTGTTATTACAATGAAATCAAGTGGTGAGACAGTGGCCAAAATAACATCGCGTCTTGCAGGACGATTAATTGCTTAATCTTTGGTCACTTAACTGGCAATCTGGCGTCATTTCAATAGAGTAATGATATTACTGAAAACAAAACATAACTCAAACCGTCTTTCTCAGCGTCCTGCAATCGCTGCAACACTACCTCTGTCTAGTGTAGTTTTTAATAACTTTATGAATGAAATATATAAACAATTATAAGGAAATTATGGGATTATATCCAAAATATTTATTGTGATTAGAATTTTCAGTATATAAATAAATAGTATATGTATAAACAGTATATAAATAGAATATATAAAAATTATAGAAATAATTGTGACTTTACTCTTATTTCAATTGGTATCCATGATACGTGCAGCTACCATGGAATATTGAACACCAATTAAATATAAGTTAATTAATAATTATCATAGAAAATATATCTTATATCTTTGATCGAAATGTGGAACCACAAGAAAACTTGGAGCTTCTTCCTTTCATCATATTCTGATATATATGAATTAGAGGAAATATACAATAAGCTTTACAATACTTTATTTTTGTCTAGTTTAAGATAGATCCAAAAATCATAATAATCAAACTTGAAATAATGACATGTTGGAACGTATTGATAAAATACTTTTCAATGGTTGTTTATTTTCGATTACATTTTTATATACACACATTATGGGAAACGGACTATTCCCAGCCAGACTTTTCCCCGCCGGACTATTCCATGCTGGACTTTTCCCCGACAGGACTTTTTACCGCTGAACTTTTCCTTATTAGTCTTTTCGCCGCCTGACTTTTCCCCGCCTACCTTTCATTCAAATTTTAAATTCTGAAAAACGATTTATTATTTAGATTTCTTAATTAGTTTTTGAAAAAAATAGTTTTGACCAATAAATCCATTATTGTGAAACTGTAAATAAAAGTCTGCCGTCAATACAAGCCAATTTTTAAATATTGACACTTACCAACTATTAGAACCGAACCCGTTTCTTTTTATAATCAGTTTTTATTGGACATTTTTAAAGAAAATGTACGACTTTATGTCTAAATGTTCCTCAAATCTGACTACTTGAAAAGTTTTGATTTAAGTATCTCTACACTCTAACTTATACATTTTTATAAAAATGGTTAATCCATTTTAATTTTTTTGATGGTAGATATATGAAATATGCATAATTGAAAAAAAAAACTAAAAAAATTGGCCAATATTAAGTGTGATAAAAAAATATATGGTAGTGTTATAAATTTGGTAGTATATCAATTGTCAAATTAATAAATTACAATTGAATTTATTACTGAGCTTGTAAAGTATAGAATTGAACGAGAAGTAAATAGATCACCATATTTTATAATATTTGGAAAAGAAAATAATAAATGCGCAATATGTATAACTTTAGGCTCCGCGCACACTAAAAGCGAGATGTCAGAAGAGATTGCAAGATTGAACTGGGTAACATGGTAATACTGTCTAGTGCACACACTGGAAGAGGGTCCGAAGAAAGAAAGAAAGATTGTAAGACAGACAAAGATAGATATCGCTTCTCAGATGATTTCACGCCAATCTATCTTCGAGTTAACCACTTCAGGGTGCTATCAGATTTCACAAAGGTAGGTGTTACATCAGGTACGCTCCGCTATGGAGCAGACATGGGTTATTGTTACAGTACAGGGTTTATTGCTATTAATAAATCCAATTCAATCTGCATCAGTCACCGTAAAGTTTTTAGTACAAAATTTATTCTGAGTTAAGCCTTACCTACTTATTATTTTTGTAATATTATTTTAATTTTAATTGGAAATGTATCAATTCCTATTTTAGAAATTAACGTGTTCTATAATGTTTATTAATTTCTTTTTGAAGGTTATTACAATAATCCATTGTATTTTTTATGTGTTGTACTTTTAATTGAGTTAAGTAGTTCAGTATAATAAATATAAGATTATTTTTTATGCGTTTCAATATCCTTGTAAATTTGTGAATTATTGAATTATAATCATATTTTCGAATGAAACTGACCAATGTTTTGGTGGCCGTTCGGAATTAAATAATTACCACGCTACCAAATAATAGGAAAATTTATTTGTTGAGCATACTTAGACCAATTACATGATAAAAAGGGAATGAAAAGAAATAAATTTGGTGCATAATACAAATTTACAATGATACCGTAAAAACAAAACTGTTAAATTATTATCTTTCTTCGTTCCAACTTTACATATATCGATTATTTATATTGCAGGAAAAATAATTTTGTTTTCGTCGGTGTGAGCTTTTGTCGGTGTAGGCTTTTGTCTGTATGGGCTTTTGTCAATGTAAGCTTTCGTCGGTGTGGGCTTTTGTGGGTGTGGGCTTTTGTCGATGTGGGCTTTTGCCTGTCTGGGCTTTTGTCGGTGTAGGCTTTTGTCTGTATGGGCTTTTGTCGTTGTTAGCTTTTGTCAGTGTGGGCCTCTGTGGGTGTGGGCTTTTGTCGGTGTAGGCTTTTGTCTGTATGGGCTTTTGTCGTTGTAAGCTTTTGTCGGTGTGGGCTTTTGTGGGTGTTGGCTTTTGTGGGTGTGGGCTTTTGTCGTATGGCTTTTGACGCTAGCAAATTTGGCGTGTGGGCTTTTGTCATGGCCTCTCGCGGGTACTATCTTTCTTTCTTTCTCTCTTGCAATCTTTCTTGCTATCTCTCTTCTGGTGTTCTCGCAGCCATAGAGCTGGAATAAACTGAATTGGTAGCTGCATAGACTAAATTGCGACATTTGGCAATCCATAATGTTTGAATTTTGTAGCATATTTTAATTATATTCAAATGGACGAAGGTACACTCTTAAAATGAAAACAACCAATATCGACACATACGGAAATCAAAGGTAAAAAGAATAATGTATTATTGTGTAAGTTTGTTAATAGAATCTTCTATAAATAACTGGTTTGTTTTTATCAAAATTATAATTTAATAGCCCAAAATAATATTTTTTTATTCGGCGGACAAAAGTCCGGCGGGGAATAGTCCAGGCGGGGAAAAGTCCGGCAAGATTAGTCCGGTGCAGAATAGTCCGGTGGGGAATGGTCCGGCGGGGAAAAGTCCCAGTGCCACACATTATATATATATATACACACATTTTCTCTTGTTTGTCATTTAAAATTATTTATTATTTAACATTTAAAAAGAGCGAGGAGAAATATTATTCATCAGTAACATTTTTAACATCATAATGATGTCTATAAAAAGTCGTATTAAAATACATCCGTGGTACATTTTCTGGCATAACAGATCACTTAGCATGTTTTTTAAAACTATTTTGCCATCATTCAAATAATAAATATTTCAAAATCCCATTGAGATTTGAATAGAATATTCGACGAATCACTGGCTTATAAAATATTCTCAAACCCACAAGATGTGTATCAAAATAAGTATTATTTTCCATCGTATTTCTCACAATATAATGCAATATATACTGGTAGTGTAGGAAAGTGCTCCATCGTGTGGAATGAATAACTTTTTGCTCAGTGAATATGAATGATTTGTGATAGAAATAAATATAAATGTTTATCGCCCTTTCAATGATTTCATTATTAACACATGAAGAAATTCTGAAGAAACCTATTCACGAATAATCCTCTTTCATCAACATTACTTTTATTCATTTATCGGTTGTATCTAAAACAGATAGATAAAAATGAGCTTTCAAGGGTTGATCAGAAATACTAATCATTTTTATTTCTAAAAAAATTCGCAATTACTACCCAATATAAGAAGAGATTTTTCTAATTATGCCAGTTTCATTACCTCTTTCATCCTTTTAATGTTTCTTTTTGTTAATATCAGCAGTACATAATGGTGTCATCTTCTCAGCTGCAGTATTTGAACTATAAATCAAAAGTTGTTCATATCATATTCAATAAATAATAGTTTTGATACTTATCCATATAATTATAAAATATTGGTTATTATATTTATATCTGACGAAAATTGTCTATATGATTATTATAAGATGGATGATTAATTGATGAATATAATTATTGCAAACTTATATGATATGTACTACTATATGATGTACTATCCGAGAAAAGAGTCACTGTGATGATGTACTATCAGAGAAAAGAGTCACTGCTATGATGTACTATCCGAGAAAAGAGTCACTGTGATGACGTACTATCAGAGAAAAGTGTCACTGTGATGATGTACTATCCGAGAAAAGAGTCACTGTGATGATGTACTTTCAGAGAAAAGAGTCACTGTGGTGATGTACTATCAGCGAAAAGAGTCACTGTGATGATGTACTATCAGCGAAAAGAGTCACTGTGATGACGTACTATCAGAGAAAAGAGTAACTGTGATGATGTACTATCAGAGAAAGAGTCACTGTGATGATGTACTATCAGAGAGGAGAGTCACTGTGATGATGTACTATCAGAGAAAAGAGTTACTGTGATGATGTACTATCAGAGAGGAGAGTCACTGTGATGATGTACTATCAGAGAAAGAGTCACTGTGATGATTTACTATCAGAGAGGAGAGTCACTATGATGATCTACTATAAGAGAAAAGAGTCACTGTGATGATATAGGATCGGACGGGGAATCACTGCGCACAATCCTACAAATTCTGTACTTGCTCAAAAAACAAATATATTGGAAAAAATCTTTTTTTCGTGATGAAATGGTCATGAATGAGAATGGTTCTCAACCAGTTTCGAAATAATACACAAGTAAATGAAATACTTATTGGCAATTTTTTGTGAGCAACTTTTGGTGTTTGTATAGGGGTATCACTGCGCACATGAAGGGATATTACTGCGCATTGCATAAATACAGCACTTCTCTCCCCCACCTGAAACCCTCCTCTCCCCATTTTAATACCCTTCCTCCCCCTTATCTAAACCTCCTTCATTATACCATCTAAATACTCCTCTCCACCCATCTAAATCTCACTCTCTTCCCTTCTAAATCTCACGCTTCTCCCATCTAAATTGCCCTCTCCTATCATCAAAATCTCTCTCTCTTCCCATCTAAACTCCCCTCTTCCCAATCTAAATTTTTTTCTCTCCCCAATCTTTCCCCTCCTCCTCCATCTAAATCCCACATTCCCCATCAAAATGTATGTGATTCCCTCTCTACATGCCCTCTCCCCAATCTAATTGTCTCCTTTTGATAACATATTTAATGAATCTGCAACCATTTAACACTTAAATGTTACGTAACTAGCTAACTACGTATATCAAGTAATATAATTCGATCGTAGGCTTATTGTTAATCAATATTTAATTTAAAAAACTCTCACCCCCACCCTATCATGATACCCCAACATCAAGTAGCATAGCTACTACAATCATAAGTTTGTTGTCAACCAATATTATAAATAAATAACACCTTATTCAATATTTATGCCTTTAGAAAAAGCTAAAAACTCACTATTTTTTTTGGTTCTAGGAATTTTCAACGTGGGAAAATTCACCGTTGGAAAATTCGCAGTTTGAAATTTCGCCGTCGGAAAATTCGCCGTTAGGAAAATTTGCCGTGAGGAATATTCGCCGTGAAGAATAATTTATAAAGGACATAACTATTCAAATACCTATAAGTATTGATAAGAAATATTGATAATTATAAAGTAAACCAATTCGTTAAATGAATACCACTGGAAATTTTCGATAATTTTAGATTTTTTTTTATAAGAATTTATAATTGTAAATATTAATTGTAGGTAATTATGTAAAATTGTTCATCTGATAGAACCAAGATTCATAAAATTTGTGTAACTGTTCATACATGCAATGTATATCTTAATCAGTAATCGTATAATTTTTTGTGACAGAAGGTCACTGTATAAAATTGTTAGTGTTTTGATTGGTTGACTAAATAATCGAAGCTAATTTCCTTGGTATAAAAAATGTTCAGTAAAAATGAATAAGATCACTAGTGGTAGTCAGCTGTTTTTTGGTTAATCCTATAGTTGGATTGCATCACTTCTTCTTAAAAGTGTTAAGTGTTTCTTTGTGTTTAATATTTTGAATTTAAGATAAAGCTTTTCTAATTAATGTACTATACCGAGTTATTGATGGTTTCATATCAAACTAATTATTGATTTTTTTTATTCATTCGGTGTTACATTGTACGGTTTACCTCTTGAAATTTGAATTATTGAGCATGGCACAAATATTTCAAAGTAGTATACCTACACTGATTATAAGAATGCTACATTTAAAATATCTCTCTTGTGAGTGTATGCATTATCTCTAAACCAAAATTCCATTCATTTCTTTTTAAGAGACGGAAAAATCTTCGTTGCTGCGATTCTAACGTATTATGAGGAATTAATATGAATTTAATATGTTTAGTCATAAATTAATTTTTAATATTATTTACATATAGTTATTAACTTACATAAAAATAAATATATTCAGTTATATTATTATTTAAAAATTATTTAAATATTCAGCACGGTGAATTTTCCTAACGGCGAATTTTCCTAACGGCGAATTTTCCAACGGCGAAAATTCCGGAGCGAAAATTTCGACGGCGAAATTTCCCACGGTGGATTCTCCGGTCACCATTTTTTATAGTCATTCACATAAAAATATTGTTACTAATGATAGGCATTGATACCCCTCTACCTCTCAATTATCTAGGGTATCACTGGGCACGGTTGTGGCGGGGAAACCGTTAAAACTAAGAAGTTGAAAATTTGACATAATGTAACATTTAATGTTTGTGTTTACATGTTAAAACAATATGAAACTATATATCTCTGTTATAGAGTTATTGGAGAGTTTGCGGGAATTAAAAATCACCAGCACAAACTTTTTTCAGGTCGTTTTCGGAGCACAACATACATCGTCACTTAACTCTAGAAATCAAAGTAGGATAAGAGTACATCATGATGTTTATGATGCTTATGGGTACATCATGATGTTTATGGGAGGAAAGAGGATGGTTGAAATTATGGTTAAATCAGATTTAGGCTAAAACAAGTGGTTTAAATAATATAAAAGTTGCAGATTGATACACTACAGAAATGGTGAGCGCCGACCCTACTTTAAGAAAAAAGAGTTACTGTGATTATATACAATCAGAGAAAAGAGTCACTGAGGTGATGTACTATCAGAGAAAAGAGGTGACTATCGGAAAAAAAGAACCACTGTGATGATGTGCTATCAGAGTAAAGAGTCACTGTGATGTTGCACTATCAGGGAAAAGATTCACTGTAATGAAATACTCTCAGAAAAAAAGGTCATTGTGATCATGTTCTATCGGAGTAAAGAGTCACTGTGATGATGTACTACCAGAGAAAAGAGTCACTGTTATGTTGTACTATCAGAGAAAAGAGTCACTGTGATCATGTAAAGAAAGTGGAACTCAATCCCATAAGTTGATTGACATGTTTGACCTATACACTATACAGCTCACATTGATGAATTAAATTAAAATATATGCTTATTGATTGAATAATTGCGAATTAATACATTAAGTTGTATCTTCAGAACACAAATTAAAGTTTAATTATGTTAATGGTAGAGTAAAGGTTATTGCAAATATCACTTCGAGGTGCAGGCTAAATAATATATATTTTCATCGGAGTAAAGAGTCACTGTGATGGTGTACATCAGACAGAAGTGTCACTGTGATGATGTACTATTAGAGAAAAGAGTCACTGTGATCATGTACTATCGGAGAAAAGAGTCACTGTGATGATATGTTCTCAGAAACTCTCAGAAAAAAGAGTCACAGTGATGGTGTATATCAAACAGAAGAGTCACTGTGATGTCACTGTGAAGATTCACTATGTTCCTATTTAATATTGCCTCTGCAAGTAACAATCTGGTTTGTTACTTTGCAGATACTAGAATATTACACAAGAAGAAAGTCAGCGGTTTTGCCATGATAAATAATAAAGAAGCTTATGATACTCGTATTACAACGAATTTTAATATTACTATTTTTATACTGTACGCTCTGAAACCAACTTTTTAAAGATGTGACGAATCTTGAAAAAAAAATGTATAAAAATTATAAAGTTCATATGTTCTAATCTGAAGGCCTTACAATGATTTACTGATAAATTCTAATTGTAACCTCGCTACTTTTATATCAAAATATGTATTATTTAGCCTGCACCTCGAAGTGATATTTGCAATAACCTTTACTCTACCATTAACATAATTAAACTTTAATTTGTGTTCTGAAGATACAACTCAATGTATTAATTCGCAATTATTCAATTAATAAGCCTACATTTTAATTTAATTCATCAATGTGAGCTGTATAGTGTATAGGTCAAACATGTCAATCAACTTATGGGATTGAGTTCCAATTTCTCACTCTATTATTTGGCTGTCTGTTCTGCAGACATACATTTTATATTTAAAGTAGGCTATCAAATGATAAGTGTGTTGCATTTTATACTGGCTACAATTTTGACTCTCAATAATAATTTGATTAAGTTGCTGGAAAGTAAACATTGCTTATCTTGCTAAGCACAAACTTACATATTGAAAAAGGGAGCAGGTTTGAGGTAGCGGTTAAGCCGATCGGGGTAATCACAACGACAATCAGGGTGATTTGGGGACTAATTCTCCTACGGCGTTACTGTGCAGAAATACTCTGGGCACCTGCTCCTATTTGCCTACTACGCTGCCTAACTGCTGTAATATCAAATTACTATTAAAGCAGTATCGGCTATGGGCCGCGTATTCGCAATTAAGCAGTGTGCTAGGCATATAGGAGCAGGTACCGACAGTAATTCAACGCAGTTACACTGGAGTAGAATTAGCCCCCAAAGTGGTTAGTTTGGCTCTCACGCTGCGCTCTCACTGCTCTCTGACGGTCGTTGTGACCACTCCGGTTAGCTTAACTGTTGCCTCGAACCTACTCCTAATTTCAATTAGGTTAAACAACCCAATTGGAAATAGGAACAGGTTTTAGGCAGCGGTTCAGCCGATCAGAGTAGTCACCACGGCAGCCAGGGATCAGCGGGAGCGCAGCATGGGTGTTAAACTGAATGGTTTGGGGGCTATTCCACTCCTTATTACCTGTGCAGAACTACTTTGGGAACCTGTTCCTATTTGTCTAGCGCGCTGTATACTTTTGGAGGCGCGGCCAATAGCCAAAACTGATATATTTGTAATATATTAAAACAGTCGTGGCTAAAGGCTGCGTATCTGCAGTTAGGCAGATCGGAGCAGGTCACCAGAGTAGTTCTGTGAAGGTATGATGGAGTGGAATTAGCCCCAAAGCTGTCAGTTTGGCTCCAACGGTGAGCTCCCACTGCTCCTTGGTTACCGTGGTAACTACTCTGATTGGCTTAACCACTGGCTCTAACCTGTGCTTAGTTTAAATAAGGCTAAACAAATGCAGTGGCTGGAAAATATTATTCTGGCTAATATTTGCCTCTATAGATTCCAAACATGCAATTGAAATTAGACCAGAACCTTCCAGGTGTCATATAGTATTCCGTTGTCACAACAGAGAGACATACTAATGTGTGTGTCTTAGTGCTTATTTCAATTACTGATATACTAATGTATCGTAAGAGCTTTATAGTATTTCAGTGCTATGCAATTTATTTTTCTCATTTCTAATTTCATTTAATATATTCTAAGCGTATCACACTGTAAAATGCGGATACTCTTAAGTGCAGCAAATTATTATACTCTGAAGCTATTGAATAGAAAAAGTATATCATTATACTAGTATTATAAGCAATAAAGAGCAACGCTTTGGCACCATCAGTGAAACAACAGATGACGGTCTCAGAATGAAACGAAATTATTGAATGCACATGGAAACGTGGATAGGTTTGAATTTAATTGTTAATATTCAATATAATCATAACCAGCATTTCAAGTTAATATAGGCGATATTGAAATTGTCTCAATATTAATCAAATATTGCTACAATATTGGGACTTTATTTCACGCCGAGAAATATATTTCTACCTTGGCAGCAACTGTTTCTCTGTGTGTTTATCATGTTTGAACACAATTAATCTATAGCGGCTACATTTATCACCCGAGTCTATGTTAGATGTCAGCTGCGAGAGGAACCAACCAATCATATAATATGATATACTCTATCCCTAGCATGCACGAAGTACGTGTCACAATTAGTGAGGAGACTCTATACAGTACAACTCCGCTATGATGAACTATATCTCGGTCTCTATACAAAGCTTACTCCACTATATAGGAATCAAAAGATGCAGAGAAACTGGATCAATAGAAAAATACACAAAAAAATATGATAATACTGGTTACTTCATACTTTAGGACCCTACTAATCATGATGGTTAACTACATAACACTTTACTTTATTCATTAAAGAGAAGCTGCACTATAGTTTGATATTTTGAAAAGAGTGCTCCAATTTATGAAATTAATAATGAGAAAAAGAATTACAAGGAGAGACTTTGGAAATTTCTTTTCTTAATATATTCAACTTTGTGATCTGTTATGTGTATAATGTTTTATATATGTTTTTTCCATAATAAACAATTTAGTTGATAAATATTCGTATTAAATTGTTAGTTTAGTTTTCCATTAATAAATTAATTTAAATAAAATTGCAAACAGGGTGGAGGTTAATGTAAATATTTATGAATAAGAGGTCTAAGTGGTGGACATGAGCTTAATCAATATGCCCGTTATTACAAAGAATTTCTTCAGAAATCATAAAATATTTCCTTAGATCGTTGTTGAATAGATGTATTGCTATAATCGTGTAATTTGAAAAAAAAAATCGTTCTGCATAAATAACCAACGCTAACTACGATAATATTTCAAAGATTATCTTTCCAAACGGATTACTGAACAAAAATTGAATGAAAACTCTGAGCTATTTTTTCACCGACAAATAATTTTCAAATCCTATTATATACATGAACTAATTCTCCATTTATTCCAATGATAAGATAAATAAGAAAGTGTCCTTGACAGTTCCAATAGAAACCTTTAGATTTCCCTTTATCAATTAACAGATTAATTTGTTCATTCGATAGCAATATTTATGACTGAATTCTAATTGATCTGATGCCAACATTTACTTATCTAATGCATTGAATTTTTACACTCATGATAAAAATCAATGTTATTCATTTCCTATACAAACTGAAGCATCATTAATTAACATAATTTGGAATCTCAATGCATACACAAATATTTCACGAGTATTTTAATACAATATTATTTTGATTATCTTTCACTCAGAATCGAAATACTTTGTGAAATTGATTAAATTGAAGATGAAATGGAAGAAAAAATGAAAGAAATATCAGTTTTTTAAATTGTTTAATAAGGAACAATGAATTATTATTGCAAAAAATTATATCTTTTGAATTGAACTCATTCTCAACTGATTTTTTCATTACAATATAGATGCAACACTATATTTTTGAAATTCATCCTATTCATATGTATTGTTTAGATCTTAGTGTTGATTTAAAAAAAATCACGAGAAAGAATTCACAGCTTGCCTTTTAATAAAGCTACATGGTCCAATTATAAACAATTATTAAATCTATATTATCAAGAACCAACGCATGATTAAACAATAAACATGTTAATATCCTTAAAACATGAGAAAATACAGAACTATCATACCTGATTCAGAGACTCCTTTGATAAAAATGCTAAGTTATTTATATCGAATATTGGATTAACAAATTACTCGACAGTCTTCAAAGACATGTTTCATTTCCAAAATGAAGTGATGCTTAGGCAATGGAGGTGAATGAAACTTTAGTTATTATATGTACATTTTAGAACTTGTAGTTATGAATTTCTCAATAAGGATGTTACTCAATTTGTATAATAGTACATGCTTTAGCAATATAGAGGTATACAGATTTTCCAAAAGTAATTCTATGTCGAAATGGTAACTAGTAATATTTTATGCATTTAGTACAAATCATAGCTGTTCCAAATCGTTTTTACCTTCGCCCACTATCTACCTAGAATGAACTCTTTAAATGATAACTATGAAATATTGTTTATAATCATTGTAAATAAGATCATTCATTCACTTTATAAATATAAACTTTAGAAGTTTATACGATAGTAAAATATGACAATTTGTTCTTCATTTGGTAATATAAATAACTAATATCCATTTATATATATCCATTGACCAATCTCTCTTTTTTATAGTTTGAAAATTTATCTCTGAATCATATTAGTGGGAGAATTTATTATACCTAATGCATATAGAATGCCCAGGTGAATTTGGAGGTGTAAAATTGTAAAATACAGAGATAAATCAATGCCAATAAATGTCAGGCAATAGATTTATTGGTTTGAATATTTAATGTGAAACACTCTGAATTGTGTGGTTCTAGGTAAATTACCCCGCGGAAAATTCCACCGCGGAAGGTTCCACCAGGTAAGTTCCACCGCTGGAAAGTTCCACCACGAAATATTCCACCGCCAGTAAATTCCACCACGGAAGATTCCACCGCATAATAATGGATTTTTTTTTGTGTTAACCGAACAACATTTGTTTAGTTAAAAAGGTAAGAATATATTACTTTAAGTGAAGTCCTAAAAGATAAGCTAAGGCGTAAATACCAAATAATAAACAGATCAGACAATTTTTTAAATATGAATTAATTAAATTTATAATAAAATTTAAATCGCGTAAATTCAACATTAAAGTTCTGCTGCGCCAAGTTTCCCAGTTAGATTCCGTATATGTCGAAACTGAAATTAAGGATAACATTTTGTTTGTAACATAATTTTAATTTATATATATTATCTACCACCCAATTGTTTAAATGTACCAATATATATTTTGGTGACAGGAATTTTGCCCGTCGGAATTTTGCCAGGCGGAATATTGCTGGGCGGATTTTTGCCCGTGTGTAATTTTGCCAGGCGGATTTTTGCCCAGCGGAATTTTCCACGTGGATTATGATATATTTGTAGCTTTAAATTGGAAGATTGTAAATCAAAGGTTCAAAATGTGAGATTCAACTCACATAAATATAAAAGGTTTCAATGTAACTTCAACATATTGTACTATAACAAGTTTTATTTAACCAATTTAAAAAAAACACGAAATTGAAAATATGATGAATATGATTTTACTTGAAATAATTACAGAACATCTAATAAATTGAACTGTTATATATTGTGATAGTAGTTTAGTTTAAAATAATACTATATGGTTTGCTTTATTTAAAATACTGTAATTTAGTATTCTTAACTGTTGTTTGTAATTAACTTACGGATTTTTTCACCTGTAAAGTACTTCGTGACGAGATATGACTAAATGTTCATTAATATGTTCAATGATTTCATTAACGATTTAATAGTTTCTAGTCTTACATTATGTATTAATAGGATTTTATTTTAAATAATGATATCTTTTCCACGTGAACTTAATATTATCTACGCCATTGTGAAAGGGATAAGACGCATAATACAATTCATAATAACTGTTAAATTGTAACAATTATATAGTTTGTTTCTTAAATTATTGAAAATGTTGAATTATTGTTTCTTAGGTTAACATTACTTTTTTCCAATTATGGTGATAAGTGAATTCTAAAAGAATGTTAGAATATTTGTATATGCATGATGTTCAGTAATTATCTCTTGTAAATTCAAAATAAATTTTATTTAAATTTCCATGGCTATTTAATATTAGTTAAATAAAACTGGTCATAGTACAATATGATAAAATTAAATTAAAACGATTTATATTTGTGTAAATTGCATCTCACATTTTAAACTTTTAACTTACAATTTACCAATTTATACCTAGAAATATAGTATAGTCCACGGGGAAAATTTTGCCGGGCAAAAATCCGCCCGGCAAAATTCCACACGGGCAAAATTCCCCCGGACAAAAGTCCTAGAACCATTTATTTCAATTTAAATCAGCGACGATTAAAGGTGTTATTAAAAGAAAAATTTGACTCGTACCGAAATAAAATGTTTAATTATTATCGATATATTTTAATAAAAAATCAAAACAGAAAATTTTCAAAGCGGAAACTTTATGAAACTGTTTAATAATCTCTATTGGAAGAATTACAAAATAAAGTTTAAATATAATGTGTTTCAACTAAATTTTGAACATAAAGTTAAGCGAGTACATTGCGTTAAATTAACTAGCTTCGATCTGAAACCACAGACGTACACACGAATAAAAATCATAACTTCAAAACTCACAAAGATATATAAATCATAGCACGTACAGAGTTTATTTAGCTATGATAAATCTTAATAAAATTAGGTTCAGCAGGTCACTGATTTAAGTTGACTCTAAAGAAATGACACAAACAACTTGCTTGTCATATTGATGCTAAATATTAACCTTTTCAATAATGATTATAAACCTAGCAAAATTTTATTTTTTGTCTATTATTATAATATGAACTTCAGTGTTTCTGTTGATAAATTCAAGATGCTAAATCTAGCAATGTTACATACGGTTTATTTGTATATTTTTATCAAAATGGTGGAATCTTCTGCGGTGGAGTTTTCCACATATGGCATTTAACGCCGGTGGAATCTTCTGCGGTGGAATCTTCCTGGTGGAACTTTCCGAAGGGGAACTTTCCACTGTCGAATTTACCGGCCACGCTAACTATTTTACATGCCATATATTAAGAATTAATATATCTGTTTCTATTTGGTTGATTTATTTAGTAAATAATAATATCATACTTTTAAGAAATACGTTTCTAATAGTGATATTACCGTTAAGAGATATCAAAATTTCATATAAAACTGTAAACACAATATGCACATTGATGTTCTAGCAGTATATCCATCATAATAAATATACAAATGAGTATATACATATATGTTTATAGCCATATATATTAAATAGGTAGTGTGTTCAGTCAGTTATGACTTTTATCATTGGTTAAAATAGAGCTGAAACTTTTCTATTCGAAAGCTTGAAACTAAATTCCCTTATTGTTCAGGTTAAATAACCCTATTGCTAAGAGTTGAAACTGTTACGCATTACCTTTTAAAGTTTAGGTTTCAATGTCCTATATATGATGCGGGAGGAGGAACCAAACATAGTAACCATGTGCAGAGCTTTATGCCAGGCAATGATAGAGCAAGTTACTGAAATATAAAAAATACTAAAAACTCTGAACAATAAAAATCTACCGAATAAAACTTTACTCATTGGTATCATCTCAAATTAAGCTTATTTATTACAACAATTATAATATAGTACATTTCATACTAATATAGATATATTTATTACTATTTACCATATAAATAATAGCCCCAACTCATATTCTCACAGTAGTTTAATATTACATTAAGATTAGTGAACTCAATTGCTATTCCATAATAGTAATACGAACATGCGTAATTATACATATGACATACATAGTTCTCACCCGACTGATTTGGATTCTAGCTAATTTTAATTTCTCCAGTCACTGGTTCAGGTCTACTACAGGTAACTTTGCACTACTGAAACACCACTCAATAACTTTTTTAAAATATCACCTTTTAAATAGGCAGTCAATAATATAGAACAAGCTGGGAAAAATTAATTCACAGATACACAGAAATATATACATAAATGTACAGTGTACAAATGAACGATATCATTACATTACTAATAAAATAGTCACTGTGATCGACAGATCCTTCCTGACATTCAAATCGACTTTAATTCTATCTTAATGATCACAAAGCCAAAAGGAGCAGTTTTCATGTCATCTGATCACTCTTTTTAACCCCAAAATGGCTCAGCAAAGATTTTATCTCGTCATCATTGTGTGAAGTCACGACATGCGGATAATAAACAATAATATTGACATGCGACTCTAATTATTAAGATGATTTGAACTTAGTTTGGCATTATTATGACATGATTTGAATGAATATCTCAATAGTATAATTCCTTATTAGGATAATTACATTATATGTATTATGTTACGTAAATAGAAATTATAATCATAAATACAAGGTATGGAATATATTGATTTGGACATTTACGTGCAACCTCAGTTTATTGCTTTAGCTGACCAATGGTATTATTGTCATTCAATTGATGATCTGTCCCACTTATGCTCCAATTATTATCAGATTTGTATATATTTCCTTTTAATTTAATCATTATTACTAAACAATTTAATACCCTCTGATTATTTATTTTGGTGAATATTGTTCAATCATCCCATGGAATTTCTGATCAATGCTAAATTGTAATATGCCGTAAACATTTAAATTATAAAAATGAGATCATAATCATTTTATCATAAATTAATTGAGTTGTATTTTTCATGTAACCCCTACTGCGAAAAGACTCCAGTTCAAAATAAATATTACAATTATCATACCATAAATTATTATTCAACTCCATTGTACATTGATCATAATAATTTCATGATATTATTACATATATTTCATAAAAATTATAGGAGTTTGTTTCTGGTCTCATAATTTTTTTTTTTCAATATGTAGGTATCTGCGCCTTCCAAATCCTGAAATATCTTATAATGTTAATAAATAATATTCAAATGAATAATAGAACTGTTAAACCATTTAGAATTAAGTGAATTTCCCATAGAGTTGATGGACAAAGAGTCTACCTAAACCACTTTTCCCCTTTACTCATGCATGCTTTATTGCTCACCCTGAGCTCACTTTCCACCTCAGTCGAAGGTCTATTGCACGATATTAACAGTTATACAATCTTTACTTACTAATACTTGATAAACCCTGTACCATATGGCCCTTTAATTATAACTCAGTTATTTATTTAGGTTTCCATGTTCCTGCATATCTAACAAGGACGCAGTAGGTTTCTGATTCCATGAATATTAATTCCTTACGAGATTGTCATCCAGGTCTCGGACAAGTTTTTGCTGTGCTCTGTTGATCTACCTAACAATGCTGTCTCAGAGTCTATTTGGCTAAGAGATTTTCTTACTACAGTACAATGGCTTTTAGTATTTCCTTGCTATCTTATAGAAATTTATTTCAGGTAATACCGATATCAAATTTCGCAATATGTTATATTTTTGAAAAGTTCAATTAATCAGTTAGAAATATTCTGAGAACACAAAAAGCTCAGTTTGATTTTCTTCATATCTATGGTGATTCAATTATGATTTTCTCTTAATTATTATGAATGAAAAAATGTAATCCATTCCCCGAATATTTTGCTATGAAAATATGAAAATATTATTCCTAGTCATTAAAATAATCGAGTTAAAATGTAAACAGTGAAACTATTGATTTTGTCAATTCGAAAACAAATGGACTCCAGGTAAGTAATGGATTAATCTTTCCATTTAAGAAAAATGTATCATAACTACTATTTTATATTATGTTCTGATATGGTATTAATTAAAAATTTGATAAGGCAACATTTCATAAATTCCATCCTGAAGTTATATATTTACTAAAGTTAACTTTATGACCTTTCTTTCTTTCCTTGTAACATATTTTAGAATAATTTCAATTTAATACTATTACTATAGCAGATTTAGTATGGTCCCTCTATCTGATAACTTTTTCCCTTGGATGATAGTTACTCAAGTGGAAAAGTTTCCATGAAATTTCCGTGAAGTGTAACTGACGTAAGAAGTTTCCTTCTTAGGCAGTTACGCTAATGTCTTTCACCTTGAAGTAAGAAGGTAGGTACCAAGTTGGTAAAATTAGTAACCACGTTATTGGCATCCGATCGATTATTCTTATCAATGATGAAGGATCATCTCCTTACAACATTATTTGATTCAATGAAAACTCTACCTAAATTTATCATAAATTTATCAAAGCACTTATTGTTCTTAGTCTTTCGTAGAATATTCACGACAAAAATTCGAATGATGAAGTCTTAAATTAAATATTTTACGATAAATATATTTAATGTCATTTAAAATAAGGAATGGTCTACCAATCATCTTTTTTCGAACTGGGTTCTGATTGTTTGAAAATGTTTTATTGTATGGTATACCAGTACTCATATAGAGTACTTGCATGTGGTGCTCATATTTGTATGTACACGTTTTGTTTGAGTAAAATTGGGAAACTTCTTACGTGTTCTTTTTGTACATTACAGGTTTAAATTCTACATAGAGCTTATATACTTCTTCATTTTATGTGATGTGATAATATTTCATATATGAATCTAAATTGAATTCTTGAAAACTTCAAACTTTCATTTCTTAATTAAAATTTTTTATTAATAGAATTATATGTTTTAGTGTCTCATTCATAATCATAAGTACTGTACACTAAAATGTATACAAAAATATCGGTCTTAAATGCAAACTATGTCCAAACCTAAATTGAATTCTTGTAGGACTGTTTCAAACTATGTTCTATTCACGCCTCAAGTTGTCTAAAGTCCACATAACTAAATACGGCTGATATAAAGTTTCATTGTGATAGTGAAATGACACTAGAAAGAATTAAATGTGTGTGAATAACCAATTTTGATAAATAAAACAGGGTAAATTATGAACGCAAATATATCAGTTGTGTAAAGGATTATTTAATGGGTTTATAGTCAAATCAATCTATTACTATCGGAGAATTGGAGCTTCTAGGATTCTTAAAGGTAGATTCTTCACTCAAAATTGTCATGCGATGAATGTGTTTTCGGCAAATGTGTTTTCGGCGAAATTGCTTTCTTCGAAAGTGTTTTCGGAGAAACGACCGGTCTCCTTTTGTAAGTCATTACTTCAATTGGATCCTAAAATATAATTAATATGTTTATTATCGTTTTAGTTACTTATTGATTTAAAAATCAATTCGTTTCAATGAGTTAATCGTAAAATTGAATATTAATTTCACAAACGGCTATCCTCACAAATGCTTTAATTATCACACAAACTATAATGTACCGACTAATTTGACAGTAATTAACATTGACATGCTGTTGTTAGTAACTCATCTGCATAATGCTATTCAAATACATGCACCAAGAGTGTCAATATCAGTCTATGGTGTTATTTCGGACTAGATGGAAATATTGTGTGTAACACGAGTAAGGATTAAAACAAATAGGGCAATTACATACAAAGCTTTGTTACTAAATTTTGTAATAAATCACTTCCATAATTCTATTAATTTTTCCTTTTTTTTGAAATCTTCATTTTGATATTGAAATATAATTATAATTGAACGCTGCAACCATCAAAAATATTTCTTTTAATATTTACTAATTTATTTCAATTTAATCGTTTTTTTTCTGATTACTTAATTCATTGTTGGTCACCACATACACTTGCTGAGTAAAAATCTTCATAAATGTTAAATACGGCACATAACTAACTGCAATTATTCAATTCTAAAATATTTCAGTTCCTTATAAATGATTCAAACGAGCCCATAAATAAGATATATTTCTCTAAAATAATGTTTTATGTAGATTTTCCGTTACTCTGATTACCCATAGAAGGTATTCTATAGAACTAATTACAAATAGTAAAGTATGTGACAAACAGTGTAATTAAGTATTGCATGCCAGTTGACGAGTCCTTTAGGAATTCTAGGAATGATGAAGAAATTACACCATTTATTTGCACTACACGGAATAAACTCATTCTGTTATTGGAAAAATCATCATGTCTAACATATGTTTTTTTTCACTTCTTCTTCAAAGTTTGAAATCTAATATGAAATTTTTTCATGAATAGTAATATATTCACACTTTTTCTAATTTCATCCTAACTCGGGTGACAAAAAAAATTAAATTGGAATTTATTACTGTTTTAAAGGGTACAATTGGGTCTGTTGATCGTAATAGCAATAAATTTATTTTGGCAACAATCAAAACAAAGTGAATGGGTGAAATATATAGGCTAAGAAATAATTACTAATTTTAATATATACTTACTGATTTTAGCGAACGAATCGAATATTAAATAATTAAAAACCTCCTCACTAAGCCTTATCATTTTAGACGTCAATAATCAAATGGGTGGAAATATGATATTTTCTTAGCTAAAACAGCTATATTAGGGATATAATATTACAGTAGTTGCTACGGGCCGCAGATCCGCAGTTATTCAGCGCGCTAGGCAACTAGGAGCAGGTGCCCAGAGTAGTTGTTCGCAGTTACGCCGGAGTACAATTAGCCCCAAAGAAGTCAGTTTGACTCCCACGCTGCGCTCTCGCTGCACCATGACTGAGTGGTGACTACTCCGATCGACGTTACCGCTGCCTTGAACCTGCTCCTATTTCCCATTGGGGGTAATTGGCAGGAGTTTATAATTTACTTTTTTAAGGTTAAAATAGTTAGAGATTGTTAGTTTATGAACTAAATTATAATGAATGAGAACTTATCTTTCACGAGTAAAAAAATAAATGTTCAGAAGAATTATTGCAAATATTACGAAACTTATTATTATACAATATTTTATGAATAAATATTCATAATAAGTTTCAAATATTTGGGTTAGTTATGATCCGCATCTTCAACATTTTATATAGAATCAGATTAGAAAAGTAAGAAAACAGTAAAAAATGTATTCTTACACTGATGAATTTAGATGTTTAAATATAAGTAATAATAATAATATTTAGTATCTGTTTCAATATAAATAACTCCGTAAGGTGGAAGATTAGATGTCATAAAAGAAGATTGTAGGAAAATAATTAAATCGCTTAATGTTTCTGAGAGTTTAATCTCTTATTGAAGCAATCATCGTTAATATATTAGAAGATCTGTTGTGATTGGAAATTTTCTGCCAATGATCTATTTATTACATTTTGAATGACGTAATCAACTTACATTTCAAATCAAATGGTATGATCAAATATTGGAGTGAATTGTATCAAAAAATATAATCTAAATTATTAATTTATTATATAAAAAAGTAAATAATTTTCTTTGTAAAATGATATAAATTCGAACGTAGGTATCATTTTCTTAATTCTGATATTTTTTATTGATATATGCCATAAGAGCATAATTTTAATCATTACTGGAAAAGTTTCTTGGAATCCTGATCTGATTATAAAGAGATAAACAAAATGTTTAATAAAAAATATATATATTTCAAATAAATTATTCGAAAAAAGATAGAAATTGAAATCAATATCTATTATGAACATTAGTATGTTTTATGTCAGCTTTTGTGATTTGATTTTAAAAAAGAAGGAAATTAATTTAACACTGCAGTTCGGAAACGAAATTTACATTATAAAAGAAACTTAGTCAGCCATTAAATAAATGTATAAGATACTATTAATTAATTCACTGTGTTCATCATTACACGTTAATCAGTAAGTAAATAAAAAAGTTATTGTAAATTAGTTCAATACGCAATACAACAATGTTCTATGAAAACATTATAACGTATTTATCATATATACGTAGAATGACAAGATAATCACAAATTACACTGTCAATTTAATGTCAATATATATTACAGGTTTTAACTAGAATCTTCAAAAGTAAAAATATAAAACCTAAAGCAACAAGATTTCATCAGTAAGTGAGAAGTAGCAGAGAGAGATACGAAGAAGAAACAACTAACGTATAGCTAACTTATACGAAGAATAAACAACCAACACAAAATAATTGCAGTCAATAACTATCACAAATGTGGCATGGTAATATAGGAGAGCAAAATGATCTGCAGTATAGGAATTTGGAGAAGAAATAACATAAAAAAGATGTGATGAGATAAGAAATGTAGAAAAGAGATGTTCAATGGAAAAGAAATGCAAGAAAACATATAGTGCCAGAAGAACGAATAATTAAATGAAAAAAAAAGAAAATTACCATGAATTGAGAAATGTCAGAGCTATTAGACAAATAATGAAAACAATGGTAAAAAATTAATACAATCAGAAATTGATGTTTTGCAACATATTGATCTCACATTATTAAATTTGAAACAGGAGCTATTTTTAAGAGCAAAATATGTAATAGTAACGTTATTCCTTGCAAAATCTTAATTCCTGAAATTATGATACTTTTATCCAGTGAAAAACGATTAGTAGATGGATACCCATATTAACTATATAGAATTGGAATTAAATGTTATTTAAAATTAGTTACCGCTTGCTTAGAAAATAGTGATATATTATATCATCAGTTTTTTGGACACTGGTAGAAGTTCCATATTTATTTATGATGTAATTTATATCCCTGGCTCAGCAATTCAACGAATGTTTTGCATAAAAACCTAATTAACTATATTTAAATTTAGATTTTGGAAAAAAAAATGCAATTCGTATCTCACCAACTTCTAATCCTTTTCAACGGATGTTTCTTTTCATAATGTCATTCCTTATAAATTTGTATTGTCAAATAGGTTTTATTATATTTCCACTGTCATATTCCTATTTTTTTTATTATAATTTCATTGTCATTTTTGGTTTATGAGATATTTTTTTTTATATTATTATTTATCAATGTACATTACCAAATCAAAGATACAGATATTTTCGTTTCCATAAATTGTAAACTTTAATTCATTAAATTAAAATCAAAAATCTTCGGAAACAAATAGTAAAATCTTAATCATGTGAATCATGATTCTTCCTGCATGTTTCTCTTCGATAAATTCAATATGATTTTTATATGTAAAATTATATTACGTTATTTTTAATCAGACGGCAGACAGTTATATATTTTCGGACATGCAAAAAGTTATTCTTTCTATTATCTAAATCTAAACCCAATTAGTATCTAGGATACCTTGAAGTACAATACTATCATTTTTAATTTCAATTTTAATAATCCTGGGGTCACGCAGGGAAACTGCGGTCCTTTAATTTTTAATTGCAGGGCTTTCAAGAGAGTCTCTAAAACATTCTGAACCGTAATTAAATTAAAATGTTGCCTAGCAATCATAAGAAGCGCAGTGCGTGCTATAATTCATTGATTAAAGTTTTTTATGTGTGTTTTGAAGACCGCAGTTAGTTAGTGTGCCGCAATTTACCTGCTTTACCAAACTATTATCTAACTTATAGTTTAATTTGTGCCAATGATACATTAGAATATCATGGTATTATTATTTAAGTTTTAATTTATTTATAAATTATTACACATGTAGATACTATGTATACCAATTAAAATCCAAGTTATATACTAATTATTATAGAATATTTTCTTATATATAAATCATAACTTAGCCTTTATCATTTTCACTGCTTTATTTTACTACATATATCATTTTCTTGTTCAAAGTCTGACTTCTCCTCTCCCATATTCCTGTCGCGTAATTTAAATGAACTGACAGTGAGTCAGAAGTACAGGTTTTTTCATGCCAGAATTTCAGGTAAGGAAATATTACGATATTCTGTTCCATCATTTCAGCCTGAGGTCTGTAATGCGATTTGAATTTCTTTTCAAGATTTCATTTTTCACATGATTGTATTTATAGCCGTAAAACAATATGACAAAACATTTTGAAATACTGAATAATTGATATATAGAATGATTTATTCGTTCATTGGAGAGTTCGAATCTGTTCTGAACCTTATTAAATTAGACTAATAATAAGATATCTAATACTAATGTATTGTTACTATTTTTTTACTAACGATATGGTTTTGTGAATTATTTCTAGTTCTCTGTAAGTTGGATATATTGAATATAAAATACATGAAATAATATGATTCGATTTTGGGGATCTTATCCATTGATTACTAAATTGAATTCGCGGTAGGATTGAAAATGACCAAATTGGTTAAACTTCCCTTTTATTACTAATATTTGATTGACTCTGACAGAGTCCAGTAGTTTTAAATTATTATAATTCAGATAAATGTGAAATATTGTAAAACTTCTAATACGAAATTATTTATACATATTTCTTTTTCATTAATTTTTATAGCATTACATATTTAGTTACACATACTGGCAAGGAAATATGTGAAATTAATATTTGACACATTGTATTCTACTAACAGAGTAACAATATCATTATATTGAAGTCATTCTCGAGTTGTTTTTTCGTCCATTTATTTGTTTTGCTGGAAGAGCAACAAATGACACACATGAAAATAGCTGTTATTTTCAGTTTGAAGAACAAAACAAATAATAACAACTCATCTGAACTCAATATTTTTGTTATAAAAATCTATTACCTGCAGTTTGGAACGAGAAATGTAAGGAAAGTAATTCAGCCTCTGTAATGGTAAATCTGTTAATGACCTTACATAATATATTTTGTTTTCTTATATACAATTATTTCTTGGTTGAACATTTATTTTCTTATTATTTGTTTATTTTTGTAATTATTGCTAGTGATAGTTATCGTTCCAAATGATGATTATTCGAAAGAAAAACGGATAAAATTCGGGGCACAGATGATCTTCTAAACCTGTTGTGCAATTTGCTTTATCTTCCTTATTTATATATCTGATTGGTTGTATTTTACTAGAAATAAAAAAATAGGTATAAACAATGAAATTACTTTAAAAAAAATACATCTCATCAATGATCATAATTTTGAAGAGTATTCATTTTTTATTACCACGCATTGATAGTAATACACTTTTGCTTTTCTAAAATATAAACTAATCTGGATATATTCTTATATTTATATATCTCATGTTTTTAGTATATCTTTTATATGTATACCATTCAAATCACTATAAAATAATTGCATTTTTTCTGTGAAATTAGCATGGATGAGAAATTATTATGTTATTAGTTCAGAAAAAAAGATTTCTATAATGGGATAATAGATAATAGTTAAGTTGCAAAAATAAGATACAAATTGAATCAAGAGATATTATATCAATTAACAACATTTACATGGAAAATACAATGGTTAAATAGGGTACACAATTTCACACTTCAATTCGTATTTAACATATTGATAGTGGTATATATTTGTACCCCCTTTATATCTATCAGTTATATACATAGCGTTAAAAGTGTGTACCTATTGGTAGTTAGCATCTTAATGAATACTATGGAGAACAGCAGATTAGAGAAAGACATCATAGATGATGCGATGAATTAATTATCTACACCAAAGGTAAAAAAAAATACATTATATGTGTAGTTCTCACAATATTATATCATTATTTATATATGATTACTTAATTATTTGTATAAATCATTTCTTTCAAATACTTGCAAATTCGATTCAGTTACATCATTAGAGAAGATATCCTAATACCTTTTATTACATAAAATATGTGAAACTGAATCCTTCACAAAAACTAATTCCTTCATTTAATCATTATCCTGATTAGAACTTTTTCATAGAATATGATATATTAACTGCTCAGTTGTTCGTATTATTGAAAAACTCTTCTGTTATATAATCATAAATTAGAATATTATTGCATTAATGGACATATTATGATACCCTATAACATTACCAAGTTGAACAAGTTGAAATAATTTCATGTGAAGCAAGTAAAGAAATAGTACAACGAACTGGAAACTATTTCAAATGTCGAAGGAAGTGAATTGTTCTTGAATGTTAAGTCTCTTAGTGGATTTTAGAATTATATTGTGCATGTAGTTGATGCATAACTAAAACTGATTAAAACTAGAGAGCATGGAAGATGATATCCTAATTTTCTATGTCAAATCTTAATATTATCTCATAATCTTCTATGGCCCAACAATAACTTCCGCTCTTGGAAAATTATGATTATATAAATAATGATAAAATTTATATTGCTATATCATGATAATCATAGATTTTCTTTAATAGTACAGTATTTATTATAAGATACACTGTTTTGTTGAAAAAATTTAATGAATATATATTGATTCGTAAAAATAAATTGATTGTTAATAAATATCTAAGTTTAATAATATCATTTTTTTTAAATTTGTTAGAATATTTCATCGTAGAACTGACGTATTACATTAGTATTAAATTTACCAGTATTATCTTGAAATTTTCATGTAATTATATAACAAATACCTATACTTCGAATGAAATTAATTGCGAATATTTATAGGGGATACCTAGCTAGGCTTGTAATAGGTTTATACGATTTTCTCTTTATTAGGGTTTTTATGTACACACAAACAATGAGTCAATTTAAATATCATCCATAATGGTTGAATTTCCGTTCTATTTTCTTTTCATTGTATGGCAATTATCTTCCGTAGATTTTTCAGCTGAAAAAAAAAATACTCTGAGCAAATTGAAAAATATTCCATTCTATCTTTACACATAGGGTACGGAAGAATTTTATCGAAATTATACATAGTAAAATTGGCCATATTAATTAATGATTTGCCCACCGTTTGAGATTCATAGAATTAGTGATTTTTAGATATGTAAGATTTAATTATATGTATTTTTTGATGATATCAATAGTAACACATTTTTGATTATATTTTTAAATTAATATTTTAGTATTTTCTAAGCATGGTTTAGGTTTATGATTGATTCATCTGTATTTCATTTTAGTATCAAGCTTATGAAGTTTTCCACTTGAAACATTCATGGATTTTCAGTGGGTCAGTCCAAGCTGTAATAATTGTCTCATAATTTCACTATGGACATCTCATAAGCTTTTACGATAATGCAGATGACGCTTAATAGAAGAAGTTGTAATACTCGTGTATACGGAGTGGACGAACAAAGTTAACAACATTAACTACTTCTTCTACGTTTCATTAGTGAAGTGAATGTGAGAAGTAGTAATAAATTTGTTGTAATACACATTTGTTCGCATTATTTCAAATCCACAACATTTCAGGTTGAAGCTGAAAATAAATAATATGCATTGACAAAAATATAAATTGAAATACAAACAGCCTAATATTTGGTCTGATAATAAACGTGAGCATTTGAATTAAAAAAAATATATTTCCTCGAATTAGAAGGCATGTGTTCTCTTTTCGTTGGAATGAACTTATGTATAATATCCTCCGAACTCGATTTTTCAAAGAAAAGTTTTGATGAGCCATTTACCCAGAAGAAAAGTTATCGTGGTACTTTAGGAGTTTAAAGATGAACTCCCTTACACTTTAGTGATTTAAATATTACATTTTACCACCAAGAATCAAATAGATTTCAAATATCTGATTTGGAAGATTATTATTGAGGTATTATTTATATCCCATTTACAAAGAACCACTTTCTTCTAAACTCTTGAGATTTATTGGTAATTATTCTATAAAAGTGTGAACCTTTCAAAGATTTGATTGCTGGTTCATAAGAGTAAGCTATTTTATCAGAATTATTTTCATCAGAATTAACATTTGAATATCTTGTGGTAATATTTTATCGATTTACTAAATGTAAATTTCGCTAAAATATACGTATTTAGAGAAAAATATTTTTTCTAAAACATTTAATTTTCCATCTCATATCCAATAACTATGATACATTTCACTTATGTACCTCTAGTAATATCTTATCAAATATGATAATGCGACCATGGGAGAATACGGTAATTTCAAATAAAGTTAATTGAAATCAATTTGCACACAGGAATATTAATGAATATATGATTAGCACATTATTATACTGTAATTACTATTTATAAATTTTATGATAAGCTATAATCAGAATCTAGGAGATAATAAACATATTCTAAGCTCTCCTTTTCGTGCATCACACTTACACAGGCTGCTAATTATATTGCTATGATAAGGTATAGAGGTGAAGATTATTTATCTATTATCCTCTTATGTGGAAATATGGAAATAATTAATTAAACATCAAAATGTAAAACTTGAAACACCAATTGATGTTCAATTTATGAGTTTGTGATTGTATTTAAATTAGATTAAAATAATATTATCATTATCCAAGTATTATCATCTTTATTCATAGTTTGTAATATTATATTCCCAAGTTATATTTGATTGGTCATTCATTTTCAAGACATCATTCATCAAATGAAGATCTCTGATATCTGATTCTCTTGAATACATTACGACTAATCATTAATTATAATCAATGAAGTATATAAAATTCTCATAACTAATTCTAATAGGAGAAATTGTATAAAATGATGTAATATATACAGAAATAATATTTGAATGTGTAATAATTAATTATTATAGCCTCATTATTCTATAAAGAACTTTATATCAATTAAGAATGAGTAAAAATTTATTTACTAGATGTCATACCATAAAATATTAAATAATTATAATTGAACTGATATAAACATTAAACAATACAATTATATTTTAACCGAACGAGAGTGATATGTGGGGTCGACCACAGATAATCTTCTATGGTCACAATATAATTTTCTCGCTTTATATTCTATTGGCCAACCATAACTTTCTGTCCGTGTAAGTACCATGCAGTTTATCATCAGATTACGTTACGTTATTGATTTTACAATTCCACTGTTTTAATTACGCCTTGAAAACAATGTTAAATGCATTATATAATTTGAACTTGTGATCAGAAAACCATGGCTTAAATATAGTAGAGTAAAAAATTCTACTATAGTTTCCAATGGTGTTATCAAATTCATTTTTTTGCTACAGCCAATATATATCTATTTGAATATTACTGTAAATTGTTGAACCGGTGAAAATAATACCCGATATTTTGATTTTTGCAACTGAAATCTTTATTAAATTGTTTCTAATAGATACATATCTTTGCATATTTCTTCTAAAGATAATTAATTATAAATACATTAAAGATATTATCCTATAAAATTACCTCTACGTACGTTTCATATATCCACGAAGAAACTAATGGTGATAATATCGAAGATAGTGACCAATGTAATCTTCTAAAACACCACCATAACTCTGTAGGTTATTTTCATCCACTATATAAGTATTAGTAATAACAATTGGTTAGTATACGTCAAATTTACGTACAGTTTATGTGTTAGGGCTGGCTAGCTAATAAGGTGTAGTTCCTTCATGAAATTGCACTACATCACCAAATGTAGTGGCCTTAATTAAGATTGAAATAGCATACTTCACTTGGAGGCAATGGATGGGATTTATTATGTAGGTGGAGCGTTAATCAAAGTTTAATTTCCAGAGAATTCAAGACCTAGTCATTTAAATTAAGCACTAATAAGCAGTACACCAATGGTGTTATTATTTGCAGTAGAGTTCGCCTATAATAAACTACCACTATATATAGAAATTGGTTCACTCTATATTAATCTAGAGATATAAAGAATAGAGGATCTCAGGGTTATACCTATCTTGATGGTTCACTATAAAATATACATACAGGAATTTATAGTAATCGAGTTTTACTGTACGTATATTTGTTTTTATTTTACAAATATACATAGATATAGTTTGAATTTGAACACATTTCTAACATACCATATATATCTTCATTTTCTGTATTATGTACACATTTTACCCGGGAAAATAATAAACCTACATTAATATTGAATAAATATTAAATAATTTCTTATTAGGCAAGGTGCTATTGAATGTCAATCGACAATTAATCATTGTAATGATATACTCTGACATCTATATTTGAAGATATTTTTAAAGTTGTTCATATGTGGATTGTATCATTAATGTTTTTTTTTTCAAAAAGACAATATTTCCCCATTTAAAACAAGATTAAAATGATAATTATTGTCATACTGTCGACTTTTTTTCTTGTATCATGTACCGGATAAAAATAAAAATAACTTATATCTAACAATAATAATTAAGTTCTACTTCGAATAACTATAAATCTCAAGTTTCATGATCGGAGGGCATTTATGGTAAATAGACGTATAAAAACGGAAGTAATTCAATGTACGTAGATATTGTAAATATACAAAGGTATATTTAACTTGCAGTCATTTGATCCCGTAGATCAGTGGTTCTTAACTTTAATAGATGTAACGAACCCTATAAGTTCCTAAGATGATTATATCGAACACTTCGTAGTTTGGAAAATATAATATATGAAATTTTTCTCTTATTCATAATCAATCAAAACATGTATATACCTATGTATATATTTTACATATGTGCTAACTATTATATACATCAATTATACACTAAAGCACTACGTACGTAAACAAACCAACATAAAATGAGTTTCAAAAAAAAAAAAAAAAAACAATGAATAAAATCGCCGATTATCTGAAACTGACTCCATTGAACTATACTTAAGAACCAGTCCTTTAGATAAAGGTTAACTGACGTTTTGAACAGTAATTATGGAAAAATTATTTAAAAGCTGCATTACCAATAATTGTAATACATCATATTTGAAAACTATAAAATGCGAAATGTTTTAGTCTGCTCAAGTCTTATAAATGACACTATTACTTTTGAATGCAATATATTACTCTCTAAAAGATTCCTAGATATGTATTTTATTAATTGAATTATTGAAAATTATTTAATGTGTCTAATGATCTGGGTAATCTCAACTACAACTTTAGATAATTTGACTTCATTTTGATCAACTACAATCAGTCTTACAATTTTTTTAGATTATAATAGATTCACATAATTAAGAGGTGGGTCTCTCATACTCTTCAATGATCAACCATAATCCCTCTCTCTTGTTCCATATTCATAACATTTTTTAATGCATGAATCCTATGTTGGAAATATATTGTGTAATTATCATTCCCAATTTCACTCATCTTGAGTGAATACCGCCTTATTTCCGTTCTAGTGACTCAGACAGGATATTACTAGCTCTGGTTGCGGAAATATCACACAAATATGTGTGGTCATTCAAATTAGTGGAAATTCTTTTGGTAAAAGATTCATCTGAACATTGTGATTTCTCAATATTTCTGAAAAATAATTCAGAAAATATGTGATGTTGTAACAATATTGGGGCAAACATGTCAGAGAAAACTTTGTTTCCTTAGGAATGGACCTCTCTGGATCTTCAATTTCCCCTTCCCCACTATTATATAATTTTCCCCGACATATGAGTTAATATAAAAATATTTTGAGCAAAGTACTTCCCATTCAATCTCTGAGTACTTTTCTTGCATGTAATAATATAAATCAAGTCACAATTCGTGGCACCGTCAGAATTACTGTCATCATCTGGTGAAGAATGGCCCAGAACTTCTCTACGAAATACATGAAACTCCAAATATGATTAATGTCGACTGAAGCCGCAGAATGCGATTGAACAGTTCTTTGGTGAATAAAAACTGTTTTCAAATGATTGCCTCGCATCAGCGAGAAGGAAATAAAACAATGTATACTTTTTTTTAGTTCAATTTGTAGAGTTACTGTACGGTGGGTGTTTTTCTACGTCTTACATTCTCACAAATTAATGATTGATGGATATTTCGAAATAAAATGATAATAATTCCTGCACATTGCCGAGATATTTTAGTATCAAATTTTGAAACATAAAACTGAATATTATAGATTTTTTTGGTTGATATAGAGTAGTAACAATACCAAATTTAAAAACAATATTCTATCGAGATTGTATAACTGATCATAATTCATTTCTAATTCACGTATGAAGGAAATAATTATTTCTAGCGGTATATATATTTTAATCCATAGTATAGATTGAATTTAATATTTTCATTTAAACATAAGTAAACTATTTTTTAATCTACAGAACTTTTAATCCTTTCCTTTTGGAAGAATAAATATTCAATATATTGACATAACAGCTTATGTATCATTATGTGCTATTTATATATTTTCAAAGTACAAAGTGTTTTATATTGTACAGCGGTTCATTTTTTATCTAGAAGACGTAACCTATTTACAATTGTATTTCAAATCTATCTGTAAATATTTTAATACATTACATAATTTTGTTATTACATTTTCTTAGATGAAATTCACACTTTGAATATTTTATTGTTAACTATCAGTTTAACGAATGAACGGAGAATGTAATGAATTTTAATTGTGAATAAATGGGCAAAATGAAAAGTGAATGAAAATTACTATAAACGGAGCATTTATCGCATCATTATGGATAAGTAATTATCATATTAAATTGTTTATATATGTTCATATTTATTAAGCCTTTCCCTGATTTATTATTTAGCACAACCAATCACAATTTTATATATTTGTTACTAAAATTATTTTACTGTTCCAATTATTGTATATTTTCATTCAATTATGTCCATTCATGCATGATCTTAATTGAAAATTAAATCAGTACAATTTCAGTATTTTTAATTGAATCATATTTTTTATGCAGAATCTCTATTTATATGTAATATAAATATATAATAACTCAGAAATATGAAATAGTGGAACGATAAATAGAAAAAAAAATACTACAGGATATAAAACTTTATCTACACTGAGAAACAATTACGAGTCAACCTGACTCATCGCTTGAGTCAAGGGTGGCAAAACTCTAAATTGGAGTCTATTTTCTTTTTTGACTCTACTTGAGTCAATCTGACTATGATTTACGAGTGAATATGACTCTGGATTTTGAGTAAAATACTAGAATGAATCAAATTGACTCACATTTTAGTGAGCCGGATTTGGGACAAACTGAAGACTCAAATTTTGAGTCAAATTGACTCGTATTTTTTTCTCAGTGTATGTAAGACGTGAAGAGTTTTCAACAGTAAAATGAATTATAGTAATAGTACAATTATTGACATAACTAACTGCCCAATGAATTAATGTTGCAGAGACTAACTGAATACGGTTTTCGGAAAAGTGCCAGGCGGAATACTGCTTCAGAAAAGAAAATCTGCCAGACGTAAAACTGCCAGTCACTTATTGACAATTTATTGACTTGGGTCAATAATTACATTCATCTTTACATCTTTACTTAGTACTTCAGAAAAAGAAAATCTGCCAGACGTAAAACTGCCAGTCACTTATTGACAATTTATTGACTTTGGTCAATAATTACATTCATCTTTACTTAGTATGCAAAACAAAAATTATAGTTGAAAGTAGACAAATTTATCAGAATTCTCTGTAAATACATTATTATAGAAAAATTACAGAAAAAATCAAATTCAACATATAAATTAAAAACTAAACTAAAACCTTTCTTAGAGAAAGGTTTCAGTGAAAAAAACCAAGAATAAAACAAAAAATAATTGTATTCCGGACATATCTATGTTTACAGAACGCATCTTTACATTATCAATTCATAACGGGTTTAGTGTATGATTAGTTTCTTTTTGTGTTTATAATTTGAGAATTGAATAAGTATTCAAACTTAATATTCGCTTATACTCATTATAAAATAACTTCGAATGATGATTGTGAAATATTCATTACGTTTAACCTGGAACATTTATGATTATTAAACTATTATCACCTACCTAATTTTCTGACAATGTCTCTCCATCGAATTGGAGTGCATATTAAATAATAGTAATTTTTACATATAAATGAATGTTGTAAAAAATGAAGGCGATGTGTAATTGACATGGAGTATAAAAATGTAATTATAATAAATTTTGAACATATATATAAAGTGATCAAACCTTCCCTTAATTTATTGTATCAATGTATGTATAATTTACAATTATATCATTGTGAGAATATCTAACTAATTGGTAATCACAAATCAGTACACATGGTTAAATGTTTTTACTAACTAACGGCTATATAACTGACGTAAATAGGAAATTAAACACAAAAAACAATTTAGTATATACGTATCTTATCAAAAAAAAATTATTGTACGTGACTTAGCAAATATTTTGAAAATTATAATTATAACTTCCATAAGTGTACCGAAAATTCGTTAACAGTGTGTTTAATAAAGTCGCTTTGTTGAAATATTAATTTCCAACAAATATTAATTAATTCAATTTCTATGTAGTTATTACTCTGAAAATGAACGTCCCTTTAACTCCTTAACGAAGAGCAAACGTCTTTTTTTATAAATAAAAATGTCATTAATGTCATCAAATTGCCAGTAAGTGATTGGCAGTTTTTCACTACTGCAGTTTTCCCCCTTGCGTTTTCCGCCTGACAGTTTTCCTTGTACCCCGAATACCCTGAAAAATATTTGCGATTCACCCTGACTCGCAACTTGAGTCAAACCTGACAATACTCCAATATCAAAGTTGTTTTCTTGATTGAATCTACCAGCGCTTTAAGACAATGAATTAGGAATCAATGACTTTTTTTTGAGTAAAATAATAAGATGAGTTAAATTGACTCAGATTTTTTAAGCCGGTTTTAAGTGAAAATGAAAACCCATGAAAAAATAAACAGTAAATATAGGAGCAGAAAAGCAATCCTATTTTTATAAGACTCTAATAGAAGCCAGGTTACAATTAGAAGGTAATTAACATATCCCAAATTCAAAATACAATTAAAAGATATCGTTCATAATATGAAATAATTTGAATGTATCTCATTTAGATGGCGATCATTTCAACTAAAGAATCAGTGCAATTATTGATTTAAACATATAGGATGTTTCTTCTTTAGAATGTTTTCATTTTAATATATCAGATCTTGGAATAGTAAATTTCACTCTTGTATTCAATAATATATAATTCACTGTACCATCCAGAGTCTGCATGCCAATTGTAATGAATTATTTTCAATGAGGTATTAGAGAAGAAATTATTTTTTCATCAGAGAACTGATGAATGCTGGGTATGAAAAATTTATTGGATTTACTCTGTTGAATTTATTTTATTTTACAAACCTTCTATCATCAAACTAAATTGAAGGTCTTCTTTCTTCTGTTGAAATCCAAACAGTATCTTTTTATAGGTTCGCAGCTCTGCTGTTTCATCGACTAAGTTTTTACGATATTGCTTATGTCGGAAACTGCGAACATTTGTTCATACCGTCCTAGTAGAAAAGTTTGGTAGAAGTGAAACCATCGTACAAGAAATGGCTTAAGCAAGAGTATAATAACATTCTCTAGGAGTGTCCAATTGTCTATGATGAACATCTAAAACCTACTGATAAGTTTTAATAAGTTTATGAAATATATTAAAATTTGTTTATTACTAGTTAGTTAGAACTCGCAAATATTGTGCTTAAACTAATTCAATATTGCCTGTAAACTAAATGTAACAGAAGAATACACAATATTATGGAAAGGTTATTAGAAAAATAATAGTCAGAGGTATTATTAAATCATTAATGTGTCATTTATTATTATTGTTGTATAACAGGGATATAGTCAAATAAATTAATAAAAGAATGTTGGTAAGTTTACCAGCCAAGTATTATTCAAGTAATAATTCTTGTCACGTAATTTGAATTTTGTATTCATTAGTATTTTTTGGAATTTATACATTCTGATTCTATCGCAAATATTTTACTTTAGACGATGGGAAAAAATTAATTTCAATCCAATTATTCAATACAAATTTATTAATTAATTGTAAACAGAAATACCAAGTCATGCTGATTATTCATTTCAAACTTTATTTTTCTCATTCCAAGCCATATTAATTAAGTTAAATTGACATATGGTTAATATAGTATCCCACATCTAATCTTCTATAGCACAACCATTGTTCCATAAATTTTCAAATGATTAGCTTAGTAATAGCTCTACTTAATTACTTGTTCAAGCAAGAAAAAAATAACAGAGATGTGTTTCACTGATATCCAACAAGGCAAAATATTCAATTTTTGCAGAAGTCGCTTGAAACAGTTTCCTAACTTTCGTAGGATGATGTCATCATCATTTACCTTGCCTGTTGGGAATCTTTTCGTCAAACAGACATTGAGAGAGCACAGTTTGATAGATCAACACAAGCTGAAGAGTACAAAAAATCTAGACCTTCGAAGCAAAATCTCAGAACAATTTATTCCTGCTGTCAGAGAGAAGAGATAAACAAACACAGGATGTAAGATTTTATAGCAGGAGCATACGACACACACAAATTTGCTAACAAGATAAAGAAAATTTGAGCAATTTTGAGTGCGCAACGTAGCTATTGAAATATTTACTTATTTTATTGATTTTTAATTTTATAAATATCTAATTTCGAATAGTATTCTCATGCAAAATAATCAAATGTATTGTTTTACTCGAAAAATAAGGACTAGATATGGAACAAATGATGTGAGTGCTACTTCTCAAAATTTATTTGTTCAAATATATCTTTTATTTGATTAATCGAAAATTTAACCAAGATAGTCAATAAACAAGTTGCTTTATTCATTTACAATAACGTAACAAAATTATGAATCAATCATAGGTATTGTATTGCATTAAGCAAACCTACTGTGATAATATACAAGATGGTCGATTGGTTATAGTGTTCAAGATTATAAGAAAGAGACAGTGAGTCCGAGGAAAGTACTACTGGGAAAACTCCACTGCGGAAAGTTCCAATAAGGAAAATTCCACTGAGGAAGATTCCAATGAAGAAAGTTCCACTACGAAAATTCACCTAAATAACATCCGATATTTAATTTTATCGTATGCATTATTTTTATTTTAAATTGTATTTATTAATTTAAAAAAACAATAATGTTCCGTCCAAATGACCAAAAGAAAGTTCAAAATAAATTTTGATCAATTATTTTACCAAAATACACGATAGATCTGTTCCTGTAACTCGATAGCTAGGAAACGTTACCTTCATTCAAATAAATATCAATAGGTCTGTTCAATTTTACTCTAGCAGAGTTTAGGATAGTGTCCTCCGTTAATGTTTTAGTCTATCTTACCCAATAAGGCTATGGGAATTTGAACTATATTTGTGTGAGGTAACTTCTATTCTTACATTAGTTTATCTGGGTTTTATAGATATATAATTCTACTGTTTTTTAAAAATTTTGAAGCAAAATCTCGAGTAGACCAGAGAAACGTTCCACTATCGTCTCGTATAACATGTATTTCCCTTCTTAAAACTCAAACTTTAGGTCCAAATGAAATTAAACATTAACCGTAATTAAATTTGCAGAACAAGAAGATAAATAGGAAAAAAAAATAGGTAGAATTATCTTCATCTCAAGTGGATTAAATTTTCCGTATGTGTTGCACAAACAAAATGCACATTACGAAAAATTTTACAATGAGATTCACTTACATTCTATTAAATCACTTTGAAAAAACAGTGTAATGAATATTATGAAAAGCTTATAAAATATGAAGAAGATAAATTCTAATGTATTTTTTAAGAAAATAAGCAGTACACTTTATATATTTATTTATATTCAGTAGAATTTTTCTCAACGGAATTTTCGCAGTGGAATCTTCCGCAGTGGAATTTTCCTCAGTTGAACTTTCTTCAGTTTAATAATCAAGTGCACTCATAATGCTGAAAAAAATTCCATTTAGAAATTAGATGCTATTTGCATGTCACTATAAACTATCTGCTTACACTCCGCATTAACACATTTAATTGTGAATAACTTCAATTTTTTTTATTCTCATACCTTACCATTAATAAATTTTCTTAAAAGTCGATTTCTATCATACCATACAAAAATTATTTTCTTAATTTTTAATGTATAACAATCTTGATATTTTATTCTTGTTTTATTCCCGATGCATCCTTTTTCTGTTATAGAATAATTTGATACCATGTGTGGCGTATTATATATCAATGTACATAAATATTCAATGGAGCTTAAAACTTCATTTATAAAAAAAATATTGACATCTATAAGAGGTCTTTTATAAGTATAGCAACATATCATGAAAATTTAATATATCATAAAAAACAAGATTGGACCAAGATCTATAAATTGACCTTAATGTAGTTTCATTTGAATAATTATTGTAAGTTGCATTTTGTCAATGATTGATTTTTATACCTTGTATATTGTCAATAATTGTTTTGTCTAGCTTACATATTTGTGATGTTTGATTTACTGTTACGTTCATACAGTCTACATTTGATTGATTGAATCTTACATATTTTCATTGTTATATTTAAAGTAAGTTACATATTGCCAATGTTCGAATTACTAAAATATACATAATATCAATGTATGTTATACATTCATCTGAAAATAAGGGTTCTGCTGTCATCTTAATTCACTATATGGTAAGCAATGTAATTTGTAACACAATTTATACTGAAGGTTGAAGATTTTTAAAATATTGAATAGAAATTCTTCAATGTCTGCAAATTCAAATTATTAATTAAGGAAACAATTTTATTAGTTTGAATCGCAATATTTATTAGTTCAAAATTAGTTAAAATATTTATAAATTTTACAAAAGTTACATGAAAAAGTTTTTTAATTGATGAATATTATTAAATTGAAGTTACTTTTTGAGCTTTGTGTTTTGAAAACATTTTTATATATATCATAAGATGAGAAAAAAAGGATGAGATTTAATGATGCTTTTTCTTTTGTACGACGTACTTTGTTATTCTTTTGAATGGATTTCAGGAAATCCCCTTTTGAAGTAATAATTTTCTTTCTTTCTTGCAGAGTTAGTAATTAATTCAAGCTTGACAAATCGTTTCCGAACCGTGCATTTTTTTTTAAATGTTGAAAATGAAAAATATAACATTTTCATTTTTCAGCAATATGTAGTTTATGCAATATATATATTTAAGTTTATTAAAATACTAATATAAAAGTCCGTCCGTCTGTCAGCTCGATGGCATTGTTAATTTAAAAAAAATATTATTTTGTGACAGGATCGTATCTTCACTCTTACAAGTCACATTAGTAACATTAATTTAGAAAAGTTATAGTTTGGTATTTTGTTATATAATATAATCAGCATTTATGAATGGATGAGCTAATAATTATTCTTTTAAAGGTCTTAGATTTTGTGTTAGGTAGGCTTCATTTAATACCACCTCTTCATTTTCCTCCTGTTTTGATAATTAATTAGAATATCGATGAAACATCTTCAACATCTGATACACCAGAACGGAGCGTACATATTTAGAAATTGGTCAAAATGCTTGTAGGTTAAACTGCTACGGAACCAACGTCGTAGATCAAATCGTAAATTTTCAGCAGAGGGCGGAGTTAGCAAAACTTCCTTTCATAGAATGTCGAAATAAAATTTGAGGGCAAATCATTTAAAATGTTGAACGTAATGAACTTACAGATCATGCTTATTGTAAATGCTGAATTCCAACAATACCAAATTCAATATTCATTCTAGAATTAATGGAATCACATGTACAACAATATTAGTCAAACTCTCATGTCCCCAATTGTCCCTGAGTATCCAAACAGATCTAAATGTGTCATAGTTTTGTCCCAATTGGTTTTCAATAAAGTTTTCCGCTCTTGGTAGTCGTGTGTTCACACTCTTAAAGGGGAGTGATTCACCGATGGTGAAAAAATTGAAAAAAATGTCTTAAGTAAAAATTTGTCTACTTTTATAGAAAATCAATGCTGAGAGAATCAAGCATTTTACTCTTTAAAAAAAGTGATAATTCTTATTCTTTCTATATATTTTCGTGACAAAAGCATAACTTTCTATCATCTGTGTATGTGATTTCTGATATATAAATTAGGTTACATTTAGTTTCATTTGAAGAGTGAAACAAGAGTGAATTATTATGCAGGCTTACATTTTCCGAAAGAAGATAATTTTATTTTCTAAATTGAAAGAAAAATATTTGAAAAGATACTGGCTTGAAAAACTTGTTTAAGTCAGATTATTGTAAAACATTTATTTTAAAATTATTGTAAAATTCGATTATACATATGAGGATCATTAACGAAAAAATATGGTTTCGTGTTCTATTCATTTTCATTTTTCATAACTAAAATGTACTCTATATTAACTTATTAATTATAGGACACTGGTACTCGTAAAGTGGATGACAAAATATGTCATAAACAAATTTAATTAATTGAAATTCGTCACTCACCAATTTTAATATTCGTTTCGATCCCGAGTACTGTGAGCCTAATTAGTTGTCTAACTACTTCGACGTCACACTTCTCATTTTTTGATATGCCAAATTCATTAAGTTTAAAATCTATCAAAGTCCTGACAAAGTATTTTTTTATACAAGGAGTGATTACACACAATATCCTTTTCAAAGACGTACGACATTCCCTTTGAAATCCAGGTTATTATGGTTCACTTGAGGAGGCTCAAACTAATGGATTTTACTCAAAGGAGATTAATAATATCCATAGTAAGTATTAATTTCTAGTGACACCATCAAAATGATGGTAATAGAAACATAAATTATCTAAATATTATCAATGCAATTACATTTTTCTCGGGGTGATTCATGAAATATCTATTTGCAGGGAATATAAAATAATGTTCCACTAAGGATGAACTCTTACTGTGAACATTTTTCATACCCTATCTATTTAAAAATCAACATAAAAATGTCAATAAGGGTTAACTAATACGATGAAGAACATTAGCACAATATCTAAATTAACTATAATGAAATAATACTTCTATAATTCGATTTGAATTTTGAGTTGGAAAATGATTGCTAATAATGTAACATTTATTAACATATTTAACTTTAATTTTCTAATCTAAAATATACCAAAAATACCGATATTGGTAATTTATGCATTTTTTCAATATTAGTTACAATATCAAATTATACATTCAATAAGATTATTATTGGTAAGTAGTAGTCTGCTGAGCAAGCATACCACGCTTTACATTTCTATTTTTCTTTTTTGAATATTATGTTTCATTTAAGTTATTCATATTATTTGTAAATGAAAATGAAGTTGGACTACATTTCTAAATGAATTATATTAAATATAACGCTGTGATATGAATATCATTCTCGTCTATGAATTAGACAAACTCTTGCCAATTTATAAAAATATTGTATTTGTGATGAATGGGTATTCCAACATACATCCAGAATAATCAACTTTAAATAAAGTTATGCTATCAATGATGTGTATAGAGCATTTTTGACCGAAGTAAGATTATTCACATTGTATACCTATACAATATATTGAAAAGGTACATAATGAATTTAAAAAAAAATACTTAATATCTTAACCTAAATGTCAACTGATTATAATTCTGTATGAAAAAAGAGAATCTGCAGATTGTTTACATTTACATTTACCAAAATGGATGATAATTCTTTTCTAGTAAATTATTAATTGCATTTTTCAATCGAACACTTTTCGTCATTTTTATTTGTATCAAGTATCCAACGAAGAACGATAGATAAACTATATAAGAATTATATTTATTTTACATTATAATCGGAATTTGCTTCAAAAATTGAACTTCCTAGATATATGATATCATTGATTATGATAATTTATGAGTTGATAAAAAAATACACACACAAATACAATTGAAAAATACACGATTGCAAGAAGGGGATCAGTTCATTAGTATAACGTCACATCGTATTATTTTCTCTGGGACCATCATATGTATATATAGACTCTACCCAGGAAACATTGAGATATTCCCAGAATATTCCATCGATATCTATATATTCCCTCATTATCCGTTATCGTAAAATGATATCGAGGGAATATTCCAAGGATTAATGAAAATGAGTTGATCCCCTAATGATATCGAGGGAAAATTCCAGGGATTAAGGAAAATAAGTTGATCCCCTAAAGATAACGAGGGAATATTCCATAAATTACTGAAAATTAGTTGATCCCTTTCGATATCGAGGGAATATTCCATGAATTACTGAAAATCAGTTGATCCCCTAACGATATCCAGGAAATATTCTAGGAATTAGTGAAATTAGTTGAATCCCTAACGATATCGAGGGAATATTCCAGGAATTAGTGATACTTAGGTGATCCCAGTGAATTTCCCCGGAAAATCCCGGGGATAATTTTTTGTTACCTGGGTAGGACAACTGGCATGCACACAACTGTAATGCAATATATTATAATTTTATTGTGGGTGAATTGTGATGCGCTTGTGAACTTACTCTTTCTTGGAATTAATTTAATGTTATGTATAATATTATTTTAACCTAAAATATTATTATAAGAAAAATAATTGTATTGTCTGAAATTGTGAATGAAGAAGCATAGAAATTAATATTGAAGTAATATAAAATTTATTTATTTATTAAAATCAATTTCTTTCACATTTAACGCCTTAACTAAACAATTGCTTGTTTAATCAAGCTTTTGATCATGTTAGGGGTTCAATGGCTTAAATGTGAAATAATATGATATAACAAACAGATAAATTTAGTGTACTTCAACTTTAAATTCTGAAACTACGGTCAATATTAATTTCGATTCTTCTTCATGCACAATTACGAACTATACGATTAACATTTTTAGTCTTCCTTTTCAGGTTAAAATAATTATATACTTCACATAAAATATATTCCATGAAAGGTTAAGTTTACAAGCGCATCACAATTAACCTAAAATAAATTATAATATAAAGCATGGCAGTTGTCCTGTCATGGTAGTTTGTCGTATGGTAATTGTCCACTAGAGCAGTTGTCTGCATTGCAGTTATCCACAACTGGTCATTGCACTCATACATGTACTACATCTAAAGCGGACATTTTATCTTCGTATAAATTTAGAAGAAATTGTCGGAATAATGAATTACTATTGAAGATGAAAGCAACCTCTGAAGATTTATAAGAAATCGAATGCACAAAATTCTCCCAAATAAAATATTGAATTCTTCCGAATTTATCTTCCTGAGGTTTTCAGAAAGATATTTTGGTTAGAAAAATCCTTGTATGCTTTCATTTCATGGTTTTTTTTTAATATCGCTTATTTGATTAGTACAAAACGATTAACTTTGAAGAAAATCATAGTCAATCAATATTGACTATCGGGCAATGATATTTTTAAGATTGAAAGGAGAACATATTTTTCATATTTTAGATAATTTTGAGTATATAACTATATAAGTGAGGTGGAGTATATGTATTTACAATCCAACCATCTAAGGATTATTTACCTGGTTAATAAACTTATATAGATTTTTTTTTATATTTAGATAATAGAAATTCCAGAATATAATATTAGTCCATTAAACATCTAGATTTGTTTTCTCATTCCTAAAGAATTGCATTACAAAGTTACTGGTCTATTACACATAGCAATCTTTAGTGCAATAATATTACCGGTATAACCCTCCCAAATTCCATCAGTCTCAGTCATGTAAAATGAGAATAAATGACTACTCATCTGCTCACTGGTTGCCTTATGCATAAACTTGTGAGTCAATGGAAGCAGTAGAGAAAGAGTAGTTTGTTAGTATGCACATGTGAATAAACTACACAGAGCAACAGTAGTTTGTTACTATGCATATGTGAATAATTAAATATCACGGAAGAAGTTTTTCTGTTTTTTTTATACACATGTTAATTTAAGCATATATATTCCATTCACACTTATTTCTCTTTAATAAATAAATTATATATAAATATTATATGTCCATAGATTAAATAACGTATTCATTGAAGTTCTAATTGAAAATAGTACTTTGCAGAATATTAAAAAAAATTATATAGTCCGCATATTAGACGGTGAGAACTTCAGGCGTCCCTGGCGGTTTAAAAGGCCATTATATTTGTTAAAGAGGTGAACAAATAAAACTGTATAAATCTAGTCCAAACAAAACGATGTGAACTTCACGCGTCGTGAAAGATTTAAAATACCAATTAACTGTTGTCAAAACTATAAAACCAAATGCATTTCGAAGCTTTTTAGAGTACTGCTTCTCTTCAGAGGTTTAATAGATAATGGTCTGATTGATATTTATTCTAGTGCTAAGCGTTATTTAGCTAAATTTTCCTACGAGATAAAACTTTTAACCTATGTCACTTATTGCAGGAATAATAGTAATTTATTAGATATATTCTTCTATTTAATTCCGGACTATAATTCTTTATAAAGTAGCTTTTTTCATTCTTTCTTTAGAATTCATCTTCGTTATTTATTTTATAAATTGGCATGATTTTATAATTACCTAAACCACAATGATTAATATGTTCGGTTACGAAAAATTGTTTATTTTCTCAGATATGTTGTTTGTGAAGATTAAATCTGAAGCGGTTATTGGTTATATTCACTTATATACGTATATTCGCATTGTACACATTTAATTCCATATAAACCAAATTTAGTATTACAATTAATAGTAATAAATTTATAAACTGAAGAGCAAGTGAAACCAAGTGAAAAGTAATCATCCTTCGTGTGGAGAGTGCCAGTTCACCTACATTGGTGAGACCATGATGCAGTTAAAGGTGAAAATTTCTCAGCATAAGGGAATATCGTTCAGAACTAATAACCCCTGTAGCTCCCACCTTTCAGTTCAATTCGTAACCATTCTTTCGATTCGAATCACCCAAATAAGGAAGATAATTTCAAAATTTTGCAATCTACAAACCAGTGTGATATTCGTTTATTGGTATCTATATACATTCATCAGCAGTCACCATCGCTCAATGAACAAGCGAGTTCTTTTAATTTAACTATTTTGGATTAATAACTTATTATTTTTCTATTATTTCCATTTTCTTCAATTATTTATTAACTTTTTAGGCGACTTTATTAATTTTGGTATCTATTATACTTCTTTGTTCTACATATATATATAATTTGTTTAGATTCGTCGAAATTAGGATACTGATGATGAATATTTTATTATTCGAAAGCTCTTAAGAAAAATAGAAGGATGACCACTTTTTACGTGGTTTCACTTGCTCTTCAGTTTATAAATTTATTAAGATTCCCCAGAAGGAGGCCCATAGCACAAATTAATATTAAATTATATTTTAAAATAATAAATATTTAAATAGAATGTATCCCCTTCAAGTATATTATTGCAAAGTTGGCATCTTCCTTCTGGACATTTATTAACTTGAGGAGTTTGTTAATAGCCAAATTTAACAGTGGTAAGAAGCTGTTTTAGATTTTTTGGTTGTCTTTAGCATTAATTAATATTTTATTTTCAAATTTACATTCTAGTGAAGGAATATTTTTATTTTTTTGAAAAACGTATGATGTTGTTTGATAGTTATCAATAATAGTAGGATTGTATGTTATTATATATTGTATTTTTTTCAGAGTTACAGTTTTTATTTTCAGATAACAGATCATTTCGTAGGATAGCTTCCGCTTTTTTGATTCCTGCGTTATTTAATTTCTTTGGGTACTCACACGCATATAAATATGTTTTTAATTCTTCTAATCATTCTTCTTTTATACGATAATCTGATACAATAGTACAAATTCTTCTAGCCAAGTTGAAGGGTGTAATATTTTTAATGTGCGTTGGGTGATTGGATTTAAAATTAAAACATTGTTTACCATCAGTCTCTTTATAAAATATATCCGTTACTACTGAACAATCATCGGTTTTGTATATTTCAATGTCTAAGAAATTAACAGTATCACCACTTTTATCGCAAAAGAATTCCAATTTATCGAGTAGATTCTTCAATTTTGAAATGAAGTCTTTGTAATTACCCCATTTATTATTCCAGATTGTAAAAATCATCCAAATATCTATAATATCTTTTTTGTATATTATGTGGGTAATAATATATACATAAGTAAAGAAAGAGCAGAATACAAAAAGTTAAATGTCAATTCGAATGAATTTTTTTCAATATCAACACCAGCAAAAACATCGTCACAAAGAATAAATATCTCTCCAGTATCACACGTGCATTAAGTTTTCAATCCAGTTCAAACCAGACTGAGTTAAGGGAGAGTCTTAGAAGATTATGAATGGGTCAATACTTCACCTTATAACTTGTCGTCACCATTTAACTTTCTCTCTGGTATGACTCTAAACCAATTTAAATTAAGATTGTGTTGCAGAATGTGTTCTGAATCATCGATAAAAATATTAAAACATCTAAAATTTTAAAACTAGTTATATCTAAAAACAAGGAAATTAACAAATTAAGTAAAATATAAAAAACAAGTAAAATATATAAAATATTGAAAAGTTCAAAATGTTAAAACGGGAATTTGACAGGAAACTATTTTTTTTTATGTATGTACTATTCTATATGCGTTAATATAATCTTATGAGATTTGTAACGTTTATATCTATATTCTATTAACGTATGTTTTCATATAGATTAGCTATTATCTAAGGCTACTCAAAAATTATTGGTAGAAATTAATGAATTTAATTTAATGTAATGTATACGAAAATTGGACAAATAACACAAATGAAGCCAAGTAATTATATCTTGCAAGCATGTTATTGTATATATATATATATATATATAATATAACGTACTTCTAATGAAATTATATTTATTTTTACTCAATTCATATTTAGAAGAAGAGTGAATTACTTTTGTAAATCAATGCTATTATTATACTATTTTAAAACAACTCACTCCTATTTTAAATATTTCAATACTGATCAAAATAAATAATTATCATATATTATATTAAATAAATCATGTATTCATTTTTTAAACTGATTAAATAATGCAGCTTGGTCAAAAAAATCTTATTACCGATTGCAAAATAACCTCAAATGTGTCGATATATCAGGTGTGAACTATTCTACCTTAACCTGGTGCTAAACCATCACTTAATATTAAATATTTTACCAAGTGATTCAAGTCGCAATACTACTATCCCTGACCGTTGTTTTTATCGGTTATTATATGGATAATAAATTATTTACTACTTACGATATTATTCATATGGACTTGTTTTAAACTGTAAGTTATCATAAGAATCACATACGTATGGTGTTACATATTATTCTTTGTTGATAATTACTAAATGTATATTGTATAAACAGTGTGTTGCACTTATTTGCCATTTTTGAAATAGGCATACTTTTATTTTGAAAGGTAGTGATGGAGTTAAATCAAATATTTGTTGAAAGTTTATTAGTTGAACTTTAGCTTTGAAGCTCAACAATTTCAAAACAACAGGCAAATTCTGAAATTGCTCACTGCCGGATTGGAGATATAGCATTGTTCTCTTTAAGGCGTTTGCTACAACTTTCTTTATGATTCTTTAATCATTGGATGCTGCTAAATCTCGGAAATAATTTAAACCGATGATATGAATGGTGCCAAATTGATGATCTTCTTAGCGAATGTCGATGGAAAAGTTTCGATTATTCATCCATTCATCAATGAAGATGGTAGTTTAGTTTTCGTGACAGGTGCCCGCTATCTGGAACAGCTCAAAGACATATGGTTGGGGACCAACTTTCCGCTCCACCAATGCCAGGCAAAATTTCAAGTGGATGCAGGATGTCAATCCACCCAATTCCACTAATAATGTTTGCTAAAGCGTTCATTCTTGTAAAGTTTCATGGACGAGCTATCAGCAGAAGAAAAGACAGAATCTGTCCAGCCCACAGCCCTGATATCAATCCATTGGATTTCCACTTCTGGTTTGCAGCTCATATACAAATTCATCTACAAAAGTCACATAACATCAGAGAATTAATGCAAATAATCCAAAATTTTGCAGCATGTTATGGATCAAAAAACCACCTAGAAAGTTGCTGCGACCGTGTTTTGAAGGGAGCGAGGCTATGCTTCCAAGCCAGCAGTGGGCACTCTCAGTATAGCTTCTGTAAAATGGCCTATTAGAACTTTATTTGCCTACTGTTTTGAAATTATCGGGTTTCAGAACAAAACCTCTAATAAATTTTCAACAAATATTTTGTTTTACTCTCTCATTACCTTGCAAAATAAAATTAAGGCTATTTCAAAAATAACTAATAAGTGAAACAGACTGTACCAGTGTACATAGGGAATATACTATATGTATATATTGTCTAATTTACCTTTGATATATATCTATCACTTCTATATTTTACGATAATAAACAACAAACATTAATAAAATACACAACGTGCAGAGAGATCTCCCATTTTTTTTAATTCTATAGGTTTTTGAACCTAAGAGTAACTAGTAGCTTTTCTCAGTGTATAGAACCATTCCGTTATCTGATGGTATAAATCTTTCGACATAATCGATTCTGATTTAGGAATTAATCTTGAATAACTATATTTTGTCCACAGGGTTTGGAGCGACTTATCTGATTATTGCCTTTCTTTTATAAAACTCTGAATACCTTAAACAAATTCAATCAAAAATATACAAGTATTTTGTCTTAAAGATTCATCTACTAAATGTATAGAGCTTAGTTTAGTGATCCATAAATCGAATGTACTTAGTATTTGATGAGTCACAAGAACATACAAAGTTTAAATACACAAATATACTAAACACAGTATCGTTACAACGAACGCTTTTGTACTGGGCACACTAAGAGCTTTACCTTTATATGAAAATATATTTAATATATACTATTTGTATAAATAATTTCTTTTCTCATTGATTTCTATCATTATCCTATTTTACGATTATAAACGAGTAAAATTAGAAAAATACACAACTTGCAATTTAATCACCCATTTTTTTAATTCAATTCGTTTTTAGACCTAAAGAGTAAGTATTAGCTTTTCTTCAGTGTATAGAACCAACCCATTATCAGATGGTATAAATCCCTCGAAAGCCTCGATTCCGATCTCTAGGAGTTACTCTTGACTAACTTTATCTTCTCCAAAGAGCTTAAAGCGACTTATCTGATTATTTCCCTTCTGTTATATTAACTTGAGTACCTAAATTAATATATGAAATAAATATAAAAATACTTTTGTCTTAGTAATGCATCTATATAATAAATGCACAAAACTGACACATGGGGATCCTTCAATTGAATGCACTTAGTATTTGATGAGCAGAAGGAGCTGCTGAAGCACCTTCATCTCCTACCATGCATCAAAGTGTAAGTTCATTTCACATTTATAAGTGAGAGTTTGATGATATCGTGTATCATAATATGTATGATGATTCTCACTAAGAAATTAAATATATTCGATGAATATAATACAATTATTATGAAACTTTGCTTGAGTTTGTCACTGATAATAATTATTATAATCGTTTTAACTGTTATGTCATTGATGAGCAAATATATTTCGGAAATTCACCAGTGAATGTGGGCTATGAAAATATATGTTTCCATTAATAAATAATTGAAAGATTATTTGCTCACAGTTTCATAATTGGTATTAGTTTGTTTTTAACGTATTTGATTCCTATGAACTGATTTAAAGATTGATATAGAAATGAAATATATTCAGCGTACAAAGACTAGCCAATTGAGTGAATTGGTAAAATGTTTGGTGCCAAACACTTCAAAATGTTGCAGATGATGGTTTAATTGGATTTCCCCACTCCACATCAGATTGCAAATTATTACTTAAGAATGTAATGTAGTTAGAAAAATTATTTAATACTTTATTGAATTCATTCATTTTAAACTACATTAATTCGTTACCGTTGTTCTAGTATAAAAAAATGGAGATGAATATAAACTATAAATCACAATATTTACTAAAACAAATGGTTAAATCTATTTCATGTTACATAAATTTCATATTAAATAAATATATAATTTATGTGACACTTTCTTTTGCCAAAATTATTTATTTGACAATTCTTTATTATCATTAACGCAGAACATACTGTTCATCAATAGAAAGGTAAATGTCTTCCACTTGAGAGACTTCATTAAATATTATCCTAATGACTCCACCGAAGATTATTCCCATTGTTTCGTATCTTTTTGCTTCTTATTCTCCCATCTCGGTAACGTAGAGCTTTCATAACAAACCTGAATGGCGGTTTTTACGGTAGAACCCTTCAGTACTCTCTACGAGCATTAGGACTGTGATCTTTTCTTTTATATGTCCACCAATTGTTTGAACTTTTTTCAACAATTAGAAGTTTGCTAATCGTCTAATCGTTTATCGTTAATTCATTTCTTATCAAATATAATCGCCAACATAAAGTCTTTGTTATATATATTATTCATATTACTTATTTGGGATTGTTTTATCTTTCACTCCAATATTGATTATTCCCATTATATCGAACTCTTAATTGTTTTGTCTTCATTGACAAATACAGGTATATGTAATATATTCTGTTACACTTCTTTCTTATTCATGTTTTATCTCCTCACCAAACTCTACAATCCCTACCAGCCTTTATATTGTTCTCATTGAATCCAATGTTCTGTAAACACAGAGATTCTTCGTACCAAATAACTCGATCCAAATTGAGTCTTTAGCGAATGCCAGACCTGAAATTGAATCAGAAAATCCTGTCAATCTTAACTTCTATCTTCATTACCGTTCAGATGGGAATCATACAACTTTATTTACTCAAAAAAAAACTTTATTTATTTTGTATAATGTTTTCTGGACAGTGAGTGGATTATTAATTATTTGTGTTTAATTATTTGAGAGGATCTATTGATCATACGGAAATCTTTCGCTTTGAACAGATTAAATTTAAATCATATGACATATTTCATTAAATGAAAATAAAATAACAACTGTACCAAGTAATAGAATAAAAAAAGAAGAAATTAACAATGTCGTACAGACACAGAACAATAATGGTAAAAAATATATTCTGACCTTCATACCATATATAATTTAAAGCTGAAGATGGGTCACTTTCATATTTTACTAAATAAATATGTTCAATTTAAATTTACCGAATAAACTCGTACGAAAAATATAGACTAGACACTTTCGAATTTAAATAAATGTGAATTGACATTTAATAAAAAAAAACAATATCTTCTCCTCTTATTCTCCAGATATATCTGCTTGATTAATGAAATATTTTCAATGTTTTTGCGGTGTTCAAAAAGAATAATAACTTAATCTCTACAATAATGAGACTCAATACATACCATTGTTAAAGTGAAGCATGACACATTTATTCGCTAATTTATTCACTCGTTGGTGATGGCATAGTAAGTAAATATTGGATAGAAACTCCAGTGATTTATAGGCAATTGGGAAAAGTGGCATCTACTCATTCCGATGGTGAGTACACTTCAGCATGCCCGTGATTGAAAAGCAATATACTAGAATTGTGAAGAATAAATAATTTTCATTCTTATATGTTAATTGAATAAATTGAATAATGGTTAGAAATAATTGGCAGTGTGCAAAAATAGTAAGTGACTTTTCGGTTTAATTTGCTTACGGGTCTATCGTCACTATATAGTCTGACTTTGCATGAGAGTAAGTTATTGGGAATTTAAGATCACTCTTAACTAAACCTGATTGACCTCTTGAAGTAGCATATTTGTTCTTTTTTGCACCTAGACCACTACAGCTCCTTATAACTTATTACTAGTTCAATCACATGATGCACAGACCACTTCGTTATTCAATTGTATATATTTATAAAGTGATTTATTCATTTAAACTACAGCAGAAATTGCAGATAAAGCAGTAGATTTATCGATCGTTCATATTAACTTATTAATGATTACAAATGTATATACTATATATAAGTGTCTCTTCCATCAAAAATAAAAGAGCTAATAAAAAAGAAAAAAGTCCTCACTTCAATTGTTATACAACGTCAACAAATTGACTTTTCAATGTTTTGTCTTCATAAAAACCTTCATTCGATATTTAAATATCCATTATTAAACGCCGAAGATTAGTTATCTATTTCAAATGAAATTAAAAAGCAAAAAAGCCATTTTTTTCACCACTATCCAATGAAATCAATATAACATTTAATGAAAATTTAACTGTTGGTAGAGAAGGGTTCAACAATGAAAAAAATACATGAAAAAAACATTTACCTTGAATGGTTTTTGATAAATAATTGATTTCCTTTATTTTATGAGAAACCTATTATATTTGAGTAAATGCAACTAATATGAGTATCTTAACATTTATTATCTTCTTTTTTGTATAATCCTATGTATTTAGGCTGAAAAGTAAAAGTCATGAAAAGAGAGCTTTCGAATCGGTTTAAAAATGGATTTATTGATATTCTTACATTAGGACTGGTCCACCTGGACCAGCCCATAGGTTATGATCAAACTTTAAAGAGTTAGTTTGCTAGGGTAACAATAATAATATCAAAGTATTTAAAATTGAATAATAATCTCGATTCGTAATTGGAACTGCCATTTTTGACAAACATATTCTTTAAATTTGTCATGTATAATATCTTAATCAGTTGAAAAATAGAATGTAATAATTGGTCGATTACAGATTATATTTGGAATCTCACATTTAGAGAAAACAAAGAATAGATTCAAAGTTTGTTCAATTTTGCCTACAGTTTTTGTCCCTATTATTGACTAAATTTCACAAGATAGATATTTCAGCAATATCATATTTCGTTAAAATGATCCTCCTTCACAGGGCGTATTAAATCAAGAAATTCAACTTTCTTTTCTTTAATTTTTGGTCATAGAATAATATACTCCTATTGTGGCAATAATATTTCTACAATTATTATTGAGTATATTTCATTTAGTATAGGATAACAAATTGTAAATTGAATCCACTATTTTTCATCAAAATATAACATTGACTAGCCATCGGGTCTTCACATGATCTGTTCTGAAGATCACCTGTGAGCACTCTCTCAATTAATTTGAAATTATATATAATAAACAATTTGTTACGAAAGGAATTAATATGAACGGTAAAATAAGATATCAATTTTTTTGATTGTATTGTATTCATATTACAAGATTATAAATAAATTCACGATTAACGAAAAAAGTTATTCCAGGCAATTTCTATATCCATTATCACGGTACTTATACTTTACCTAACCCTAATGAGTTTGACAATCAGAATGAAAGCGAAAGTTTGAGAATGTGTTAAAAACGTGTCTTATTTATAAACCTATGTTCGTGTTTTTTTACAAGTTGTTAGTATATATACTAAACTAATGTGTATCAAATTTGAAGTAAAAATATTGAACATAGTAGGAGAAATAATTACGTAGGTATGTAAGACTTTGGCAACTGAAAGAGCAGAGCTGTGATTAGGTGGAGTGTGAACCCATCGCAGCTTGCAAATTTGTCTGTACTCCATTAAGACGTGGACAAATTCGTGCTTATTGGCGAAAAATTAATTCCACACTTCCGACTATACGTGAATATTTTCTAACTTTTTAATACAAAAATATATACGTTTTATATATAGATGAAGTAACAAAGTCAAGAATGGCCACTAAATTCGAAGGAATGACATGGAAGATATGGAGTAGTTTAAAAATGATTTTCCAAGAAAACACACGTCAAACTTATTAGGGCTAAAATATAAATAAATTTTCTCTACTGATAACCAAAACTTCAAATAATTTGGTGTTGCTTGAAATTGACCTTTTAGTAATAATCATATTTACTGTACGTATATACAATATTCACTGAGAGACATAGTACACATGTATACAGAAGGTGAATCATGTTAACTATCGGAAATTATGAAATATTCCATTATAATTATATTAAAGAATAGAATTCTCACAATTATTTATATGATTTGGAGATTCCTATTTCTTTAAATACAAGAGAAACATTGTAAAACATACAATTTTAATTCAATGAAATTTTACGTAACTCATTTCTTGATTAGTTAAGTAATTATTATTTTTAATTTATATAAACATGGATAATGTCACATTAAAGGTTACTGTCTTCAACATGACTTACCTTCTGTCCATTATTCACTTCTATCTAAATTATAAATTGCAATTAAGGAACTGGAGAAAAGTTAGCTGATATCAATTATTGAAAGAAATATAGAGTTGATTAGATATTTATTATAACTAAATTAGTTTGAAACAGTTGTACTCTATATTTCACCTCTTAAATTGTATTATGAAAATAAAAAATAATGAGAACTAATGTGTAGATAGAGCACAATTGAAAAACTATTATATTTTGGTTTATAATGACCCATCTATCTACAAGTTAATTGTTTAATTTACTTTTTAAATTCCATTCTTCCCAATATTAATGGTTTGAAGTTCATAAAGCCGAAACTTGGGAGAACTTGAGATTTAAAATCTTTGAAAAAGAGTTACTATAGTTTTAAACAACAATATCAGTTCTAGAAGAGAATGTAAGATATTACAATGTGTGTTAATAAAAATAGAATTCAAGAATTTACTAATTTATTTAAATACCAAATTATTTTACTTACATCACATATATTTATTACTTTATTGACCGGGGGAAATGGAAAAAGAAGAGAGTTAAGGATCAACATTTAGTAAAATTCACGTAAGAAAGCAGATGATGAAAGAAACATTCTTTTTCTTAATATATTAAATATTACTTGTTATAATGATGAGGAAAAAATTCGATTGAAATCATCGAAATTTATTATTTGTGGAATAATAGAAAATTAAGTGGTAATCCCCTCATAATCTTACATGGGTAAAAGATAATTAAGAAACATTTTTTTTTCGAATACCACTTTCTAGTCTGAATTAATTTCGAAAACTATTGAAACCTGAGTTTCATATAATTTTATCGTGGATAATTCCCTTCGAATGAGGGACTCAATTTCTTGCTCTGTTGAGCACACCAAACAGCTTGCTATCGTGGATCGGATGGTCAGGCAATACTTGAAGATAATAATATGGACATCTTTTACATATTTAGATGTATAACATATAATTATATTCATCGACTATATCATCCTAATATATTCCACTTTTAGCATATTTCAATATTTGTTAATGTTTGATATTTCCCATAGAAATGATGAGGTGTATCATTAAAATTTATCGGTAAATTTCGGTTATGTATCAAAAATGTATCCATTTCTATGATCCTTCATAATTATCATTTTACTATAATAAACATGATATATTGGTACCATAGATACATAGAATAATTTATGAATTATACATAATACTTATGTTCAGTAAGCACACTGTATATAAATCAATTAACGTGATATATTACTGAAATGAATTTTGAAATATTACAGAATGCTAAATAATGTATATAGATTCATTTTAAAAATATACATATAAAGCTACAATATGAAATTGTATTAACTAATTGTCATTTAACAAAAATGTGGAAGGTGCATCCCCGATTTATGAAACGAAAAATAATTTAATTTTCCAATCCATTCAATCGCCATCTATCAACTAAAGTTCCATCAAAATTACTACAAAAAATATCTCCAGTGCGCTTTTTATTCTATTACTATTGGAAATCTCTCACCTTGAGTATTTATATTGAGACTGAGTAGGAGTCTAGAAGATAAGTTAGCAGAGGCTGATAAAAATAAATAGAATTACCTAATTTAAAGTGTTAGCTGAGACTGAGAATTGTTAGTAGAATTACCTAATTTAAAGTGTTAGGAGAGACTGAGATTGGTAAATAAAATTGCTTAATTTAAAGTGTTAGCAGAGACTGAAAATGTTACATAGAATTTACCTTATTTAAAGTGTCAGCAGAGACTGATGATTGTAACTAGAATTATCTAATATAAAGTGTTTGCAGAGAGATTAAGGAATTTGGTACATTTTACGATATATTCATTTGTACTTGAAGAAATATATTAATATATTTTCATTTTTCATTTTCAACTGCTGCCTACCACTTTGAATATGATATAAGATTTTTTTTTTGAATGATATCAATTACTACTTTTGTGAATGTTTGCCACGGTATTATAAGGAATCTTATCATTTAAAAATTTGTTTATTTCATATATTTTAAAATGTTTTGATCAATGACTGCCTGATATAATTGATTTCATTCAGAGATTATATATGTAAGTTTCTTTCAATAAAATGATTAGATTGTTCTCATTATTGCTATAATTTGAAAACTGGAATTTAAATTAAGTGAAACTAGCCAGTAAATCATTCCATTGGCATGCCAAAAATTACATTGTTGGTCTCAATTCAATTCATTGAAGTGACCTATAAATAACTTGAACTTAAATGTTCAAGGTATTGAATAGCCTTATAAAAAAACATTAATATAATTATCAAAAGTACCGACTGTTAAAAGATATCTGAATTTCAATTGGGAAAATAAAATTGGTTTATTATAGTTAGATGAGAGGATTTTTCATAGGTAGTTTCTAAAAGCTGTTTTTTATATTTTATTTATTTGGGTTCTTATAGCTTCGATAAATGTTTTTTTTCTAGTTTTTTATAAGTGAGTGCTTCTTAATTTTGATTAGTTGGTTTTTCATAGCTTTAATAATTATTAGTAGGTTTATCAAAAATACATAGCAATCTATAACGTATTTCCACCGTATTTTTCTTGAAAAAACTGTATACCATCTATGCATGAAATAACTTGCCTGACTCCATCTGTAACTTCTTATTGATTTTACATTCGGCTGCAAGTGATTTCAATGGAAGTTCAATGTTCAGATTCAGAATCAAACACACATTGAGTGTGTATTGACTGAGTGTGCATTGACTGAGTGAGCATTGACTGAGTGTGCATTGACTAAGTGTACATTGACTGAGGGTTGTATGACTAAGTGGGCATTGACTTTGTTTAAGTGAGCATTGACTGATTGTTTCTTGACTAAGAGTGCATTGACTGAGTGTTCTTTGACAAAGTGTGAGTTGACTAAGTGTGCATTGAATAAGTTCAAGCAACTGAATGATAATACTTTAATTTACCTTTTCTGGATAACACGGAATCATAAAACTCATAAAAATGAGACTAGTTGCATAAAAATAGTAATTTATCTCTGCCAATTTGTAACTATTTTAAATGGTTAAAATTTTGAAATTTATTTATGAATTTGGTTATTATTAATAATTAAAGTAAACTAAAACTTTGTTATTATACGATTAACGACTCTAATCAAAGATTAATCTTTTCGATTAAAATGTAATTATACTTCTCCTTGTTTGATTTCACGGGAATATATAAAAATAATATACTCGTCATTCACTCATACTCACTACAGTGCCTTCAAGTCAAGTAAACATTGTTCAATATTCAAATGTACATTGTCTGATTTACAGGCACTCTCTTTCTGTGTTTTTGTCTTTTATTTATTTTGAAGAACTGACAAAAGAGAAACTAAAAACTGAAAATGACAATATCCAGAAAGAATTCATAATAAAAACCTTACAGGAAACAAATGAAAACAAAAGTAATTCCAAAAAGACGTAGAAATAATAGATTTTATCCATTTTATGAACGTAACTGATAACTTTTCCCCCGCCATTTTAAACTTAAAATCAGTCTATCAGGTAATTAACAATATTTGTATTTTTGTAACAATATTGGAAATATTGTAAGAATATTGGCAATATTGTTGTTGTTACAATATTGCCAAATATTGTTATAATAATGGAAATCTTGTGATAATATTGGCAATGCTGTTATAATATTGCCAAGGTTGAAACAGTATCGGCAATGGTGTAACAATATTGGCAATGTTGTTACAATGTTGGCAAGGTTGAAATAGTGTCGGCAATGTTAGAAAAACATTGGTAATGTTGAAACAATATTAGCATGGTTGAAACAATATTTACAATGTTTTAACAATATTGGAAATGTTGTACTAAGGGGACCAACCATGGAAAAATCTCTCTAAGTTTTCATAAATAGGTACCTAATAACCATATAAATGATTGTACAAAAAATCAGAACTCTAGATTGTGCCTGTGTGACGCTATGCCTCTGGGGAGAGGGTGTTGGGTGCAGCGCTCTGTTAGTTTGAATAACTCGTTTTCTATGGGTCTAATCAAATAAAAATTCATGAACAAAAACGATAGGGAATTCAAATTTATATATGGGTACGAAGTTTGAGAACCGTAGCTTCATTATTTTTTTTTTTCAAAAACATGGTTGATCGCCCAATAACTTTGAATGCCATTTTTATGCATTTCAAAATAGCTACAAATTTTGGTATTCAAACATCTAAGGCTTGATTTTGGTTGAAGCTACGGCATTGCATTTTTTGGCATTCGATTCTCCAGGAAATTATCTAGAACTGTAGTCGAGTTTTGTTCGAATTTCGAAATATTTTTAAAAATATTGAATTTGATTTTTATTTTTTCAATATTTCGAAAATTGATTAGAAATATGAACAAAACTCCAATACAGTTCTAGACCATATTCTGGAGAATCGAATGCAAAGAATAGCAATGCCGTAGCTTCAACCGATATGAAACCTTAGGCCTTTGGAAAAAGGATCGAAATCCGTTCGAAATTCGAATAACTCGTTTTCTATGGGTCGAATCAAAAATAATGCCATGAACAAAATCGTAAGAGAATTCAATTCTACATATGGGTACCAAGTTTTAGAACCGTAGCAATATCAATAAAATTCCCCTTAATATTCACAATGTTGTAACAGTATTGGGACAATGTAAAAGAAAGATACATCGCTAACTGCTCGTTCTGTCAATTTCATTAAAATGATAAGCTACAGTAATGTTAATAATCAATCCTAACTTTTCTGCTGCAGAATATCTATCATGCGTCACTTTAATGTATTGATGATCTAAAATTATGATAATTATTTAATTACACTTTCAGACTCCACGCTTGATTTTGCGTGTTTGGTCATCAAAATATTTTTTGTGAAATATAACTGTATCTAAAAACAAGCTAACTTATATCATTTCTGATTGAATTTAAATGTTATTGTATCATTATATTACTTTGGAAGTTTTCTGCCATTCGGAATGAACTTTTACCATATTATAATGTTTATAAATATTTATTTCACGTCGTACAAGGTACAAGTTTTTCCCACCATCAATAATTGTAGTATTTTAAATTAAAGTAAATGGTAATCATAACCTAATGGTTAGATATATATCGATAGAAAATGAATTGATATTTATTGTAACATTAATTTTCAATATTATATATATTTAAAAAAATTAATTGGCACATGTTCATTTTATATATCTGTGCCAACGAGTTAATTGAAGCTTAAATATTTACTTATGGCAATTAGATGATAATCATATAAATTCTGTTAAATAACACTATAATCAAATAATATAGCAAAAAAACATTCGAAAATTCAATGCATTTAAACACATGCATGATAGGGAAATTCATTAATATGTTGTAAATATTTGTTCTGGTATTTCAAATTACATTGTGTAAAAGAAAAAAAAATTAATCTACCAGGTTTTTCCAGCTGAAATGGAGTAATTTCGTGCTCTGAGTCCGAAAATGAACTTATTTAGCTCAAATCAGATCAGGATTTTCTACAACAGAAATTTAAAAAATATCGATTTTGCGTTAAAAAAAATGCGGATTATCAGCTGAAAAACTCTTGACAATTATTTTCCTTATCCTCAGGAAATAAAAGTCAACGTATCCAAATTCATTAAGTTTTCATTCACTCCATCAAATTTGATAAACATAATTCATAATATTAGTAAAAAAAAGTGAGCGCTATGTGACGCAAAATTTTTGAGTTCACGGCATAAATCTGCGTTCCGTTGATACCCGTGTGTGAGCAGCTGCTGGGTTATTTCACTCCAGTGACCAGCAGTAGTCCGACATCATTACTGTGTCCCACCAACCCAGGTATGTACCCTCCAATTGACGCATGTCCTGATTGAACCTTCCTCCTTTCTCGTCGCACCACAGTGGTTAGGAAACTTCTCCAAGTGTGAAAGCAGAAATTGCATCTTTATATTCATCAAACCCCTGAGTTTCTGGAAGGCCATCTGCTGACTAGTATGGCTTTGTTCGCTACCTTTGTTTTCCACAAGAAGTTGTTAACCACCTGCACACACGATTAGCATGCGGTAAACTCTACCCTATTGATGGAGTTTTGGAACACTGTGTCTATATCACTCTTTGCAATCACACATACGGATACTTTAGAGAAATAAGTTAATGTTGTAACTCGATATATTCTTCAAGAAAAATATTATTTTTCCCCTAATTGTAGAATATGTATAGCTCATCAGGTAGGCCTATGGTTGTATCTGAAAAAGTTGAGCTGATAGAGCAAAATGAATGTGATATTCGGACTCAAAACACAAAAATTAAACTAAAACAGTTGAGAAACTGCGAATAAAATTTGGCTGTTGCCCAGCGTTATTGGTACTAGGATAAAATGCCTACGCACAAAATGCCTACAGACAAAATGCATAACGGACAAAATGCCTAACGGGCAAAATGCCTATAGGACAAAATGCCAAACGGACAAAATGCCTAACAGACAAAATGCCTAACGGTTGGAATGCCTACCTGACAAATTCCTAATGAACAAAATATATGAATATAGCAAATAAAAATTATAAAATAATGACGTAGAAGAATGTTGCTAAGTGAAAACAAGAATTAACACCATATTTAAATAAAAGGGCCGAATAGAAAACATTGAAGTGATATCTGTAATGGAATGATTATTGGTAAATAAAGAGAAGAAAAAATTATATTGTAATAAACCTTATCATCGAACATCAAGTAATATTTTTAAAAATGTATGTAAAACATAAGAAAAAATATATACTACGTCTCAGTTACATCTCATAAAGAATAATGTATTTTTTCCAACGGAACTTCTAACTCTATAAAGGTAGTTGAATGAAACAAATATCGGTGGCTTTTTTTATAACCAGAGTAGTTAATTGTATGTCAGTACTAACTTATATAAACATTGTAATTACTGAACTTGCTTTAGAGTTTCAAAAGCAACTATAAACATCACTAGATTGATGATGAATGATTATAGCAGACTATATAGCTATCTAAAAGAATAAACAATATCTAAAAAATGGAAGTAGAAGAAGATGATTATAGATATCCAATAAAAATGGTAAGATATAGGTGAATTAATTTTTTTGAGCGATTTGATAAATAGAACAAACGCATTAGTGATAAATCACTAACCGTGGAAAATTCGTCCATGAAATGCTTTATTTTGTATTATATTTATAATGTGTATATAATTCATATTGAACATTATTTACAGATATTTTGCAATATAAAAGTAGAGAACATATTTGTTGATAATTATAAATTCATGGTCTTTGCCATAATTCCTATTGTAATCTTCTTCTCCTGCTCCTACTAGCCGGCAACAGTAAAATAATAAAACTGAATACTTTTTAATGATATTCAGGCAGGCCTCGCTTTTATTATTCCATTGTCTTACAAAATCGGTAAGTAATCATAGCGAGGCATGTCTCGAAGTTATTAGAGTATATAAACATAGAAAATAGTGGACATAATAACAATAATAACAATAAACATCAATATTATTACTCAGGTTAGGTTATTAGAACCAATATTGGTACAGAAATATTTACTACATTTTTTAACAGTGATTGAATAAAAATTCATACATGATACAAGTATATAATATACTACTTAACAAGTGATTGATAATGAATTATGTTATAAAAGAATTAGGTAGATATTGGTACTTTCTAGTGTTGCCTTTAATTATTTAAATGTAAAAACGTCCATGCTATTGTACTGTTCCATATTTTCGGACTCATAATAAAACCATATATAATCATTATTATATACCTATTGTAATTATTTAATTTCACCCTGTTATTTCAGTTCCAGATTTTGGATACTCATTACTCATTAATTATATATGCAAAATATTAAAGGAGATATAAAACTTAAATATACAGTCAAACCGTTTATCATGTCTAATATCATAACTAATCGAAGTGTAAATATTTTTTTTTGTGTTCATATGGAATTGTCCGGAATAAATCACTATAACTAATATTATTCTATATTTATACATGCCTATTAATGTAATAGTGAAAAATATTGTGAAATATATCCCATATACACTTTAAAATTCAAAATAAAGCAATTCGTAGACGATTGTCCGTGGACGAAATGTCCGTTGGACGAAATGCCCGTGGACGAATTGTCCTTGGACGAAATGTCCTAGACCCATCACTAACACAGTGAAATGAAATAAGAGGGTGTTTACACTAAGCACACTGAGTTACAAATGTAAATAGTCAATGTGAATGTGACTTAATAAACTCTCATTGGGACAAAACTCTTTGTTTCCACTTAGCCTCACTTATTTTAAATCTTTGTCCGCAATTTCCATTTTTGAAATAAAATTAAATACATTTTAGGCATTTGGTCCGTTAGGCATTTTGTCTGTTAGGCATTTTGTCCATTAAGAATTTTGTCCGTTAGGCATTTTTGTCCGTTAGGCACTTTGTCCGTAGGCATTTCTGTCTGCGCACGGTGTTATCAGAGCTCCAATGGAAAATCAAACAGGGTAAAGTGACTATCTAACATTTATGACTAAGAGATCCAAAAATGGTTGAATTGGTCCATAAGTAAGCAGAATTATTTAAGGTGGATGAAGGTTTTAACAATTGGTAGATAAATCCGGTGCTAGGAAAATTGCCTCTGGGAAAATTACCACTGGGAAGATTGCCACCGAGAATTGCCATTGTGGGAAAACTGCCACTGTGGGAAGATTGCCACCCGGAAAATTGCCACTGAGGAAAATTCCCATTGTATATGTATAAATTCATACTGATTTTTTAAAATCATAAAAATCATAGTTACTAAAAGCAATGTTGATCATAATTAAATATAAAAGAATTTTTACAATGTGTACATCTCATTTTGACAAGTTATACGAATTATTTCTTAGCTTTCTGTGTTTAATTGTTCCCTGAAAAGTAATCCAATTAAAGGTTCTCTACTCTACTAGTTTGTCGTCAAGTTATTTTCTCTCATTTACAAGTGCACTGAAATATACATAGTATCTTTATAATGTTTAGTCTTGTATACAGTATTGACAACAAAAAGGAATCTCGAATTAAACTGCTTATAACTTTGGAATACATCAAACTGTTTTAATTCTTTTTTTGCATTATATTTATAAAAAAAAATTGATCACTTTGACAAATGACTTCTAATTGGTAATATATTTCTTCTCTCAGCGTTTTGTAGAAAAACATGAGTATAAAGGTTATTTACACAAAACTGTTTTGTGTACCAAATTTAACATGCATGTCTAACGATATAGTTATATTAGATTTGTTTCTTAGAAACAAATTTTAATTATGACGTAATTTCCGTGATTTCTCTGTTAGGTTCACTTGTAGTCTTCCTTTACTCTCAGTTCTTCATTTTCCTCTTTTATCCGTGAGTGCAGTCACCGGTGTTTGTTTACCTTTTCGTCACATTCATTGGTAGCTTTTCTGCATTCATGAGCTTTGTTACCGATGGTAGTAGGTGACTTTGTTCAAGGAGTCACTTTTCTTTTTGACTGCTTCCTCCAGTCCCTTGAACTAATTTCCTTTTGGCAACGGCGATATGGCCTTTTGTTCCGAATCAGACGTTAAAGCCCTACTAATTTGATAATAAAATTCTTACTAAAAGGAAACCCATCAATAACTCTAACCTTTAGTTGTTTCTTTCTCTCGTCTATATACAGTTCTTGCATAATCTGACATTAGAAAAAGTAAAGGTGGGAGTTTTTCTATATAATTAGTCAATAAACATTAAACATATTGCTAAATTTACGCTTATCAAAAAATAGTTAATATTTCTGTTAGTGGTGTTGCAATTGTGTTGCAAAATGTATGATTATAAATGATAAAAAGCACTTAATAGAAAAGAAACATATTGCATTAGTTTCAATGATAAATAAAATCTTGTTGCATTTGTTTCAATAATAAATAAAATCTTGTTTCATTAGTTTCAATAATAAATAAAACTTCGTTGCATTATAGTTCAATAATAAAGAAAATTATTTTACATTAATTTCACGATAAACAACAAAACATGTTGCATCAGTTTCATAATAAGTAGTTACGTCTTAGAGACTTAGACAATAAAAGTCAAAGAATTTCAGTAACTCAAATAAATTAGTTATTAAATTATGCCTAAATATTTCAAACCGAAATGTGCCTTTCATGCTCATTGATTGTTCCATGGTTGAATTATTATTTTTAACTTGTTAATGAAAGATGAACTCACAGTGAAAATTTTCTTTACATAAGATTCGAATACTATTGTATTCAGTTCAGTATTTTCTATAGACTAAAATATTTATTTTCAGTTTGTCACTGTGAAAATTTTCTTTACATAATATTCGAATACTTTTGTATTCAGTTCGGTATTTTTTTATAGAATAAAATATCTTTTTAGTTTGTTAATATATTGTTGGTATATTCTATAGTGGCAATTTTCCTCAGTGGCAATTTTCCCGGGGGCAATCTTCCCAGTAGCAATTCTCCCAGGGGCAATTTTCCGCGTACGATAAATCCATTATCCGATTTGACGAGAAAATATTAGTAGAATTAAATTTTGATCCCCTACTATATTTCAAATTCAATTGCAAACGCATTTCACAGTATTTTCATAGAGAGTTCTAAAGAATTATTTTATAATTTAATATAAGTTCAAAATAAAAATTACAATATTTTACCAATATTACAACAACAACAAAACCGCCAGTAATTTGAAGCAGAAAGACATGAAATATTAATAAAAACAGTTTTGTTTTGATATATTCAGGTTTTATTTGGTTTACTCGTATTATTCACGAAACAGTAATAATATCAACCCTAGGAAGCTAATTATTAAAGCCAACTAACCACCTCTATTGATGAGCAAATAATGAGCAGCAGCACAAGTCTATTTGATGAATTAGCCTCAGGATTAATTTCAGTGGTTTGATGTATGCAATCTATATTGTTATTGTGAGATACTAACAATGCACGATAGGCTGTGACAGATGAAAGTACTTGTGATTGTATTCGTGCATTCGAATGACTGATCTGATATAGTCTGTAAAAACATAGTATTCTGTATTATTCGCAATAGTAAACATAATTATATCCCGTTGATTATACCAGATATATTTAACCTATATCGAATTTTCAAATAATTGAGATAATTATGAACAAAATATTTCTCATATATTTTCATATTGGCGGAGATTAATAGGAAAATTAATTAAAAATTCAGATATTTTGATAAATGCGCGATATTTCTAGGTTATATTCAGCCAAGGGAAGTGATATGCGAGTGCTGTTTTGGACAAAGGCGATTCTGAAGTTCATTTATAGAGAAATCCTGTAAATACAGTGTCATTCTACACTAGTCAAAGACAAATTACGCATTATTAAATAAGTAAACTCACTGCAATATATAGTTATCTGATTCAGGGTATCACACATTATTGAAGTCCATAATAGTAGTCAATATTTTGAAGCAGCAGCAGAACTCTAAACAACTTGGTTAATTTTTTGTTTATCGGTCTAACAAACATAATCACAAAGGTAGGAAAAAACTATTTCATCAGATCACAAGGCACAGGAAAAAAATTCTATATAATTTAAACATGTGATAATGAGGTATAATTGTACATTATTAGAATAAACAGTGCAGAAAATTCATTTTTAACAGCACACTAAAATCAAATACCAATTATTTCATAAATCCAACATTGAAAAATTAAACATTCTTCCAAATAGAATTTTAAGCATTTGTAGATATTAATTCTTTAACTAGTATTGAACCATTTTGATGACGTGGAGAAACTAATGACAGTAATAGAAGGTACACAAAATAACTTCAGGAATAACAGACAAATAATCAAAAATTAACGATACATATGACACTAATTATGTAAATTGATTAATTAACTATAAGAAGTAATTGAACATTTTACATAAATATCATAGACTGCATTGAACATGTATGTAAAGTAAATGAAACATAGATAGTAAATATTATAGACTTTTTCACTTAATACACATAAGTAAAACGAATTGTAATATATAAAAAATATTACAGGAGAAATATATGTAATCAACTGAAGTCAATGTATTCCATATATCTTAATAGTATTTAAATAATCTCATCACATCACACTGATTAATAATATTATTCATTACTTTGTAAAAACGGCTTTCACACCGTTTTTTGTTATTTCCACCTATGGTCATATTAATCAACTGAATTACTTAAGTGATTTCTATTAATATAACAGAACTATTAATTAATCTCTTCGGTAATGCAACGGATAAATGTGATTGTATTGATTACAACGATAGAATATTTTAGGAAGAGACGCTCTTAATTTAATAATTAACATGCACTCTGAGAAAATAAATTACTTCATTTTAAAACTATTGAGACGGTTGCATCTCAAGAAAGTAATAAAATGTAACTTGTAATATTATCTTTTAGTTTTTTGTTGAACTTATTTTAAAATCGAAAAGATGCCACATTAAATGCTAAGTTAATAAACTGCGTTTATCGCTTTATTGCAGATCACTATTTTGTGAATAATTTCAATAATATTGATCGCACAGTAGTGAAACTTTGGTCACTGGAAGATTGCTTCTATGTTAGTATCTTGCTGAAATATTTTTTCAATCCATGAGAAAATTGGAAAGTTATGAACGTTTATGTATTTTGAAGTCATTTTAACTGTTCATCGCTTTATTGCAGCTCTGTGAAAAAGCCAAAAAATGGGCGATTAACTTCTACCGAGAGGGTAAAATTGTAGCAGGTCCTGCAGAAGGGAGGACTCTTCTATATTTAGCTTTATAACTTGGAAGGGATAAGAGAACAATAGTTTATTTTGTGGAAAATTCCGACACAAACCCAAGGAGAGATGAGAGTAAGAGAAAAAGAATTTCCCCTCGAAATATGTGAAAAATACGCAGGCAGGTCATAAGGCAGGTCATAAGGCAGCTAAATGATACTAGTGCCTCCATTTTTGACAAGGCTGTCATTGGTCTTACGTCAAAACAGTCCTGATGTAATGTCTCAAATGAAACGGTCGGAAATGCTCAATGGGGCTTAAGACCAGAGAACAGGGCAATCAAGTCATGTGAGTCTCTCACTTGATGCCCAGAGATGTAGGGAAAGAAGTTGTAACCCTTCAAGCATGAGTTTGTTCGAAGTAATACAAGAAAATCATCTTTTGCCAACGAGATAATTGCAAACTATTAGGACAAGGGAACAAGTACTCAACAAAAGAGGCAATGTAGGATTGGATTGTTAGGTTTACACCCTCTGGTACTCGGAGAGGGTCAATTAACGTTTCAACAATGATGCCCGCTTAAAACATAAAGCCACAGCCTCCTTGTTGACGACGAAACCAGTGTGGATAAACAGCTCCAGTAGGATTCAAACTTTAACCCATCCATCCAGACAATTAAGTGTGGCTCTTTCCTCATCTGTTAAAAGAACAAGTAGGAAGTTTGTTTTCATGTAATTCTGTGTACATCGAATGCCTTTTTCCTTATGGGTCTTGTCCATAGGAGGCCTGGAAATGGGCTTAACGTTCCTCTTCGTCT